>BSUD01000408.1:11556-58577 GCA_033239045.1 Fagopyrum esculentum
TATTGGGTGTGGTTCCCATGAGAACACCCCTAACGTGAGAACATGAGAACAATCGTACATCGTTGGATGTGAGTATTAAGGGTTGAGATTTAGAGTAAATATCAAAAATATTAATAACTACGAATAATAATAATTATGAATCCAACAATAACTACGAATAATCCACTCAACCAACAATAACTACGAATAATACATTAAACGATATGGCACATTCGTAACAAAACTAATAATAATTACGAATTTGTTCTCATGTTCTCACGTTAGGGGGTGTTCTCATAGGATCTATACTATATATATATATCGAATTATTCAAAGTTTACCATGAACATTACTCTTTAATCTTGATGTATAGGTTTGGAATTATGATTTGATGACATAAAACTGTGTACTGCCATTGATAAATCCACAAGAAAAACAAGAAAGAATAAATCAAAACATTTATTTTTATTACACTAAAATACATATGTAAATATGTAATTACGTATAATCTTAAGCACTAATCATCAATTAGAAAACCCCACAAGTAAAACAATAAATCAACACTAGCTGGAAAAAAACCATCCAACCACCGCCAACAAATTCAAACGGCTTCAACAACTCGCTCCCGTTGTTGTAAGGATACGGTGGCGAGTTAAAATAATTCGGATTATTATTCGCGTTTTGTTGTTGACAACACGCCGGCGTATTACCCGGCGGGCAGCTAGTCCCTGTTGGCGCTCTGGGCCCCACGGATTCCGGTGGAGGCTGCTGAGTTTCCCCGTGACATGTGTAAGGACAAATCGTGCAATTCGTACACGTGGCGCTACTCTGATCCCCTTGTTGCGCTTGCGCAAGTGCGGTGGCTAGTAGCGTTGCCGCCGCCGTGAAAACCACCGCTAGGTTTAGAGAGGGCATGGTTGAGAGATTGAGAGATGGGAGTTATTGTTGTGTTGGGATGAGTACGTAAAATGCATGGATGTGTGCTTATGTATATGGGAAATGTGCGGCGGCCGGCGCCGGAATGATGCCGGCGTTTGTGGGTTTGTTGCCACGTTGTCAGGTGAGGTGGCGGGATGTTGAAGGGCAGTGGATCGATGAGCAAGACAAAATTGTAGCTTCGAATTGAGATCACGCTTTGTTTATATACTTTTATGATTAATAATAATTATTATGATTAATTGCTTATAAAAATGACAAGGGACGCTACCTTTTGGTCGATGTGGGATGCGTTTTTACAGAAAGGTTAAATTGTGATATTGTACTGCCACTGTTTTAACCGAGCCAGAACCTGTTGGAGATAATAAAGTCCCACATCGAAAGATGGGGACACTCCGAGCCCGGTATATAAGGTCGGTGGGCTACTCCTCCTATTGCCAATTGGTTTTAGGATGGAACCTCGCCGGGTTTATGTGCTGGGCTTGGGCCTAATGCGCATGTGCGCTCGGACGCACACGACCCCCGCTCAACCGGTCCGTCTGTATCGGACTTTGACATGGTATCAGAGCGGTTAGCCTCAATTCGGCTCGCGATCCTAACCTGTGGACAAGTGCAACTCGGTCTATATCCTCTAGTTAAAACCATAGGAGGAGTAGCCCTAGTACTTATATGGTGCACGTTAGCGAACCACACATACAAGCACACGGGGTTCCATCCTAAAACCATAGGAGGAGTAGCCCTAGTACTTATATGTTAGGTTCACACACTATCGTATTGTCGATGTGGGACTTTCCCTACATCTCCAACAGAACCGCCATTTAAACGTTATTTAAATTCTCACCTTTTAGCCACCGCCAAGTCATCGATCACATTTATCCACCGATTTCTTCTTCTGGAAATCAGTCTAGAGCGAAGTGAAGGGGGAAAAAACGCCGTTTCTATGGCGGTTTATAGCCCATGTATATTCATTCATATCTTCTTGATGTTCAATTTGGGTTTTTCTTGGCTTTTTTGCATTTGTTTACTTTGAATACTATTTGAAAGGCTAAATAGGAGAATCTCAAGGTTCTGATTTTAAAATACATAAATGGACCTAAAAAATATAAACTTACAAATTCGATAAACTAACAATAAAATGATAAAGTTTAAATCTCTAACAATATTAGTATAAAGAGTTAAAAGACCTAGAAAATAACAATCTCATTTAATAAACAAGGTACAATACCCACTTTCCAACTATATATATAATCGTATTTTTTATTAAATACAAATACAAATTCGGTTTTCTTTTTTTTTTTTTTATCGGTTTTTGGACCGAAACCGAAATCGTAAAATACAAGAACCTAAGATCGAACCTAAATTGTCGGTTTACGTTCGGTTCAGACCGAAATTACTCTGTTTGGTTCGGGTAAACCGAACCGAACTTGCTCAGCCTTATAGATAATAAACTAAATTTTACTGAAAATCTACGGTTTGAAAACTTTCTTAAAACTTAAAAATATATAAAAAAAAGTTTACTCTTTAATCATACCTTAGAGATTTTTGAAGAGCAGGAACAACAAAGCCAGGGTGAGCTTCACTAAGCCATAGCTTAGAAGTAACAAAGAGTTCTTCCCTTGATTCGATGAACCCTAATTTAAGAGCTTCACTTATGGCTTCTCCCAATGGAATCTCAGTCTGGTAGAGAGAAGCCGTGTCAAAATGTCGGCATCCGAGTTCAATGGCTTTGATCACGGCTTGTTTCAGATCCGGGTTAAGAGGGTCAGCAACTGTGCCCATGCCAACAAGAGGAATGCCATTGCCAGAGCTTAGAGGTATCACTGGAATTTTGTTGATACTCATTTTGATTATTTTCCTAAAGGAAAAATAATTTGTATGTTAGATCATGTAAATGGTATTCAATAAAAATAATTACAGTAATTGGAAATGAATATTACCTTGCGGTGTAGTGGTGTACTGTGTACAATGCATGTATTGAGATATAATGATATTACATCATTAGGTTGATATCTTTCCTAATCGAAGAATATATGATTTGATTCACTCGTTTATTTTAAGTTATAATAGATTATGGGTTCTACATATGAGACTCAATAGAATTAATCACATTGTGTTCTTCTCACCATGTGTACGAGTTATCAAACCCTAACAACTTTCAGTATGAGCTTAACTAGGTATTATTAGCAGTTTTATTCTGTGCGTGTATATACATTATATATACCACGGTTACGATAACATGGGATTAAAACCACCTGTTGCTAGAGTTGGCAAAAGTTGCCCCAACCCAAGATCTGATTCTAGGGATGAGCAAAAAAAATCTGATCCTTGAATTCGAAGATCCGATCCGGAAAAATCCGAGTTCGAAAATATCCGATAGTTGGTGATCCGAGTCCGATCTGATCTGGGGAGTATTTTCGGATCGACGGATTGGATACGGATCGGAGTTTTGAGAGAGGGTGGGGGGAATCGGATCGGATATATCCGACTAGTCTAGTAATAAATTTTCGAATGGAATTCGGAACGGATATCCGATCCGGATAAAAATGTCGGATATCCGGGTACTCACGGATCGAATATTCAGAATGATCACTCCTATCTGAATCTAGACTCGATCTGGATCTGGATTATTCACAAAAACACACAATCTGAAACCCAAGTTATAACCTTTGGTGTCGATCCGATTCACGGCCTAAGGGGTAGGGTTTTTAGGCTTTACGGTTTGATGATAGTTAACTCAGTCATGTGATTGGGACCAAGTTATAACATTTGGTGTCAATCCGATTCACGGCCTAAAATTATAGTTCACTGGCTTAAACTTGACCGTAATATAAGATCCGGTTGGTCTAAGTGTTCGTTTGGGAGCTTCATTTCACAGGCTTATGAGAGCTAATGAAAAAAAATATAAACTATAAACTTCGTGTTTGGAGTCTAAGCTTATGCTGATAGAGAGGAAGTTTACGAAAATTATCGGATGATACATTACGAACGTAAAAGACAAGGGAGAGAGTGAGCATATATACCGATAGAGAGAACCATAAGAAATGAGAGTTGAGCAACTAATCGACAATGTGTTTCATGAATCTTCGTGTATGTATATATACACACACCAAATTAAATGTGATTTCCTACCAAATAAGTAAATTAATTTGATTTATTATATGCATGCATGTCAATATTTTCAAGATATATGACAAGTTCACGTGATTGACATGCAAATTTGATCAAGTTCGATTTGAACAAACGTAACGCCGTTCTTCCACAGGAAAACCGAACTCATAGTTTTCTTTTAACTATCTCTAAAACCACATACGGATAACGGAATTAGGGTTTAATTAATTTTGGGTTTAATTATTTCCGCACTCGGGACGAAATCGAAATTGAGTTTAATTAATTATGCACTTGTCGTCCGAAACCGACTTTTTTTTAATGAGCTAATCAATCCCGAAGTACGGAATCGAGTCGGTGCCAGGGTGTTCAGTAGGCGCCCAAAGGAAAGTAAGCCGAGATATGTATCCCCCTTCTCCTTGCATAACTCAAACTATTCACAAAAATGTGTGGGGTGGGTGGAGAGACGAGGCTCAGTGAACTGCTAAGGCTGACACAGCCCGCAGCACGCCCTACAAATCCCTCCGGAGATCAACCATGAAGGAACCCAAGGCGAAGGAAGAATCGGAGTTTCATTTGGTTTGGTCCGCAGGGGGAAACGCCGTCGAAAGACCCCCATTCAGACGAAGCCTATTTCTAGGCGAGGTTTCGGGTTCAAAGTAGTACCACTTGGGTTCCTCCGCCCCATCCGCACCCCGATATTGCCAACTCCAATTGGAACAGAGTATATAAATAACAAGGAATGCTACCTTTTTGTCGATGTGGGATGCGTTTTTACAATAAGGGTTAAATTGGGATATTGTACTGCCATTGTTTTAACCCATCCAGAACCGCCATTTAAACGTTCTTCAAATTCTCACCTTTTATCCACCAATTTCATCTTCTGAAAATCAGTCTAGAGCGAAGTGAAGGGGGAAAAAACGCCGTTTTTATGGCGGTTTATAGCTCATGTATGTTCATTCACATCTTCTAGATGTTCAATTTGGGTTTTTCTTGGCTTTTTTGCATTTGTTTACTTTGAATACTATTTGAAAGGCTAAATAGGAGAATCTCAAGGTTCTGATTTGGTGCAACTCGAAACGAAAGTAGAACGATTGGAGATTGTTTGATTTGACGTGATACCAAGTGTAACCTAATGTCTCTGCACTGCGGTATTCGTTCAATTACATTTTGCTTTTGTTGTTGCTATTTTAGATTCATTGCTTCAACATTTGCTATGTGGTTAACAAATGCTTAAATATGCTTGAATTGATGAGGAAAGAGAAAATTATTATTGCTTGTGGCTTTGAATCTGAATATCCTGTATGCAATTGTCCCAATATTTGCTTGTTTGGGGCTGTTATACTTTGTTTCTCTTGGCAGTCTATTTATTGGTTCCCAAATTGCAAGAGCAACTGAAGTCTTTTATTGAATTGCTCAAAATCCAAGTTATGGTTTCTTGTTTTTGGGTATCTTTGTTGACTAGCTCAAAGATCATAAGCAAATTAGCAAACTCAAATGCTCGACTTGAATACAAGCTTTGTTAGTTGAACCTTGCTTTGGATGAATTTACATGGAGAGAACCTTCACTGTCATGATAGCAGTTAACTTATGGTTTCTTATTTTTGGGTTTCTTTGTTGAATACAAGCTCAAAGATCCAACTTAGGGTTTCTTGTTTTTGAGTATCTATCTCCATCTACTGTATCTTTCATGAATGGTTATTCTACTGTTATCTGTTTGATTAGCTTTGAGACTCTGTGGATTCAAAATTTATTAATATTGAGTTTATAATTTGATATATATTTGGAAAACATCTGCACTTGGTTGTTCATTCACAATTTTGGATTTTCCATTCTTATGCTTTTACACTCCTCCTTAGCAGTTAACTCTAATAATTCTAGTAATGTGGTGATTGTGCATATGTCAGCTAACTCTAACATCTGCACTTTGTTGTTCATTCATAATTGAAGGCCATGATGTTTCTCTTTTGTCAGTTGTTTTCTGCAAATTCTATATGCTTTGGACCGGGCCGTAAAACCGTACCGTACAGTAATTGTAAAAATCCGGCCCGGTCCGGTCCAAAATAATACGGTCCGGTCTTGGACCGGATTTTTACACTTTAAAATAATTTAATTCATACAAAAATTATATTTTTTTAATTATTTTACAAAAAAATAAATAAAAATTAAGGTCCGGTCCGGTCCATGGACCATTTCACACAAGTAGGGAAACGGTCCTGTCCGGTCCGTCAGTTTCCGGTCCGGTGCGGAAACCGTATGAACAACTTTATGCTTCATGGTTGAAGGCCATGTTTGAAATCATGAATACAAGTCCAAAGGACTATTAACTCTGATTTTAAGTGACACTTCTATCTTGATTGTGCTTTGTTGCTGATTGTTGGCCTTTTTTACAGGGTATAGATTGGGAGAAGCCTATGATATGTTTGGCAAGAGTGATCCTTGCTCTGGATGACACTCAAAAGGACCCTTCAATGTACATATTGAATATGTGACACTTTTTTTTATGGTGATCTTAATGGATTATGTTTCAAACTATATACAAAAATTATGAAAAACTTACTCTTAAAGAGAAGACATATACAAAGTCACCTAAGAGTAACACCTTTGATTGGCTCGAACTTATGGACAAACGAAGTATGCATACATGTACACATGATGTAGCCTTCAACTAATATACTATGCTTTAGTATAAACTCGAAACAAATTACATACCAAACATGTGAAGCGCGGATCGGCCTAGTCATATGCAAACATAACAAACAAAACAAGCACTTAGCATATCACTATCTAGACAATTCATACAATTGGAAGATCTTAAATAACTTCCCCAACTTATTGGACTTATGATATATATCATATAATTGCTTGTTCATGACCTCTACAAAATTAATATGAAGGCTCCGTTAAAATTACTAAGAGTCATTCCCGAAAACAAAATATTATCAAATCAATAAAATATCAAATTTATTTACCGACTAAAATAAAAAAATATAATTATTTTCATATAATATAACCATTCTCGTTCGATTTTCATTTCACCCTCAAACCAAATACTAAAAAGAAATTAAATATATCCAAACAAGTTAGCCCACGTGATTATGTGAAGCTTATTTACCGCCTAACCAGCCTGTTATCTCCGTCACCTAACCGGAACCTTAACCTCACAGCCTGTCACGAACATAAATACTCACCACCAATCAAATCGCCACACTTGTCCTTCTGAGGTGACCGTAACCAAACTCCAAAAAGCACAATACGAGGCAAACTCAAAACCAATCAACTGAATGGTGAGCGTTGAATTGAAAACCCCACCGCGAAGGATCTTCTTACTAACACCACTTGAATATCTAGCGAATTTGTACGTTTTTGTCTCTTTGATCTTTGTCTTCAAGCAGAATTACTGGTAGAAGAAGCAAGAGTTTGTCAATGGAGACACGCCATTGATTCTCTTTGCTTTCTTCTTAGTATCGCTGGCTATTTCTGTTGAGCTCGTTTGGGTAGGTATTTTTTCCAACGCAATCGTCGCAATGGTACAAGGACACTTTTCGCTTTCTCTATCGGGATGTTGAATTATTGCTACTGTTGATTGGTGTATTCTCCAAGCATCGGGTCGTTGTCTTCTCTCCACTCTTTTTGAAATAAGAACAAGAGAGGAGAAGTGTAATCGGAGAACTTCGTATTTTTGAGTTCTGGTTTGCTGGATTGGAGGATTGAAGGTGTGTTGGATTTTAGCTCGTTTGTCATCGCGGTAAGATTAATGTGAAATTATGCCAACTTTAGTTGTTTGATCAAAATTTTCAGAATTGGGGGTTTAGTGTCTGAATAGTGCGATTGATTGTCATGTGAGTTGGATCAGTCTGTTGTAATTTGATTAGTCTGCACTGCAGAGGCTGAAATGTTCATGTTTAGTTTCGGTGATTTATTGTTAAGAAGGGTCAGTATTGATGTTCATTGATATCATGCAGTTTTTGTAGGAATTCCTTTATTTGGATTTCACTTGTAACTTGAAATCATGTGGATATAGTGTCTAGCTTCATACTTGCATTGCTTTATCCGTAAGCTAATTGACAAGTCTCTTCCTTTGCAGACTGATTTTTTCCCGTGGTTTATGGTTTTGTCTTTCTGAACGCCTCTTGGCATCTCAATCTTCTTCTTTTTTTTCCCCTTTTTTTCCTAATCATATTTCTTCCTCTTTTTCTTTATATCAGTGCTCCAGTAGCATTTTGGAAGATGGCAATACTAGCTTCGCAGGGAGGTTATTGCCATAGCATGGAAATTTCAAACCAAAGAACATCGTTGAACAATTTGAGCTTTTCAAGCTCAATTTCCGGTGATAAATTATCATCTTATAAGCACATAAGAGACCTTCCAGCAATGCACAGAAATAGGATACTTGAAGTAGTAATGCGACAAACTGATGCTCCAAAGAACACACGTATCAATGGGAGAGCTGTTAAGATGGTGCCTACAAGTGAAGTGATGAACGGGCGGAACCCACCTTTGAAAAAGGTTGAGAATGTTAATGGGTCAAAACAAATGGTTAATGGAGCGAGCATTGTCAAGAGGGAAAGTCCTGCTGCTCCGGTTATAGTCCAAAAAGCTAGTGAAGGACTTCCGCCATTGGATGAGCTAAAGATTCTTCCAAGTGATGAAGGTTTTAGTTGGGCAAATGATAATTACAATTCTTGGCAGAGGTCTGTAGATGTTTGGTCATTCGTGCTCTCTCTTCGGGTCCGTGTTCTTTTGGACAATGCAAAATGGGCTTATGTTGGTGGCTTAACGGAAGATAAGCAAGTAAGTTTTGTGGCCTTCCCATTGTGGCAGTTATATTTCCTATTACAGTGTATGCATGGGAAGCATGTATCTTCCTTTTGTTCATCTAATGAAAATATAAAGCTTCCTCACCTCTTAATTTTCACTTCTATGGTTTTGATTAGAATTTTCTTATACTTATTGATGCAGAAAAAAAGAAGGAAAAAGACCGCCTCATGGCTAAGGGAACGCGTACTGCAGCTTGGTCCCACTTTTATTAAATTGGGGCAGTTGTCCTCAACAAGATCCGATTTATTTCCCCGCGAGTTTGTTGATGAGCTTGCTAAGTTGCAGGTATTCTTACCTTACAATTATTCATTATGTTTTGGTTATATAAATAGAGTAGATGGACGATTTAATGCAATGTCATAACATTGATCCACATCAATTGAAATATCTTATCTCATTATGTCGTATGCATTTTAGGATAGGGTCCCTGCTTTTGCTCCAGAGAAGGCGAAAGCGTTCATTGCTAAAGAACTTGGAGCACCTGTTGAGATTGTCTTCAAAGAATTTGAAGATCAGCCGATTGCTGCAGCTAGTCTTGGTCAGGTGTTGGGCTTTTTTCCAACTTCCGTAGTTTCTTTATTTTCAGTCTCTAGTAAAGATATTTATTCCCACCAAAAAAAAGTAAAGATATTTATTGACAAATTTGCAAATGAGATAAATCAACGCCCTTTTCTTCTCAAAGGCAAAATACGGCTGCATCTAGCATTTGTTTCATTCATTATAAGTTTTATAACATGGCTCTAGCTTTATGAAAACCATGAATGATAGTCATTTGTACATAGGAAGCCTCTACATAATGTTATGAGAAAGCACTCACTTTGTTTATCATGCATCTTAAATATCATCTTATTTATTTCCCTCCATAGAGCTGGGAGTGGGATTTCATAGGGTTTAGAGATGATCTTGGATCAGTGCTGATTGGAGCTTGATTTATATTTGAACTTTTTAACTATAAATAAATGAGTTTGTTGATCAGTTGCTAAATTCAGTTCTAAAAGACTTCTCCATTTTAGGTACATCGTGCTATCCTGCACAATGGAGAGAAAGTTGTTGTGAAAGTGCAAAGGCCTGGGTTGAAGAAACTTTTTGACATTGATTTGAGTAAGTTGTGAAATGATACTTCTTTCATCTTATAAGTCATGAGAAATCTGACCACCTTCTCTTTTCATTCGATATGATCCGTGTCATCTGCTTTAAGTTTATGTGAATTGCTCAATATTTTCACCAGTGTATGCTATCCTTTCTGCTTCTAGGAGCATTATGCATCTGTCACTTATGTTTCTTCAATTTTCAGGTAATTTGAAGTTGATTGCAGAATATTTTCAAAGAAGTGAAACCCTTGGTGGCCCGACAAGGGACTGGGTTGGAATTTATGAAGAATGTGCAACGTAAGTAATAGCCGGTTCATTCCTCACGGTGTTTAGACTTTCAAATACAATTTATTGGAGGAAAAACACATGGTTAAAGTTTTTTTAACAAGTTTGCTTTGTCCAGACAATTTCATGTTTGATTATCATCCTAAAGATGAAATTTTTTTCCTGGTTAGGACAAGGAATGACTTCTTCCTCGAACTTTAAGTTGAGATAAACATTAATGAAGGAATTAACTATTCAAAACAAATGACCTTATTGTTCAAATTTGTACCAGACGTTCCCATTTCAACTTTTTTTTACCACTTTTGTTAAGGAAATCTTGTCTCTCTGAACAGTGTCCTCATCCATCGTCTGAACTTAGACAATATGACCTTATTGTTGGGTTTTTTTGCAGGATTTTGTACCAGGAAATAGATTACATTAATGAAGGGAAAAATGCTGATCGTTTTCGGAGAGATTTTCGTAATCAGAAGTGGGTTCGAGTACCTGTAAGTACTTTTTCTCACAACATATCTTACTTTCCAGTTATAGGCTGTTTTAACTTTGTATTTTAAATTAATTTTCGGGTTAAATTTTTACGTTGATGTCTCTCCTGCAGGTGGTCTATTGGGATTACACTGCCCCAAAGGTTTTGACTTTGGAGTATGTTCCTGGTATGAGCCTGCTCTGGCGTTCTTATTTTGGTTTCCATTGTAACTCTATGTACTATCCGTCAATAATCTAGGCCCAGTGAAAGATTGTATGTGTATTGTATTTTGTAATAATTAGTTTCTGTTAATCACTAAACAGGTGTGAAAATAAATCGATTGGATATATTGGATTCAAAGGGTTTTAATCGTTCTCGGATAGCATCACGTGCTATTGAAGCTTATTTAATTCAGGTGACATCCTTTTTCTTAACGACATATAAGCTTGTTGTTTCTTTGTATATATGTGCTTAAGAAACTCAACTATGAATCAACTTATGCTCCTTATGTAACCTGTTTGAGTTTATTTCACTTTGTTTTGTACCTTTGCAGATACTAAAAACTGGGTTCTTCCATGCTGATCCACATCCTGGCAATCTTGCTATTGATCTTGATGAATCAATCATTTATTACGATTTTGGTATGATGGGGGAAATTAAGACTTTCACAAGGCAGAGATTGCTTGACTTGTTCTATGCAGTTTACGAGAAGGATGCAAAAAAGGTACCTTTTTAATCTTTCATGTTCTTTTATTTGGTAAGCTTCTCTCTGCAAGTAATTCTAAAGTAGTGACATACAGGGATGAAAGGATCTAGATTAGTTAAGTTGTCAATCCTTTTGCAATCCTGATAACATTAAATTCCTTATGTTTTTCATTTTTCGCTTGCAAGTTTGCAGAGGTAGTAGCCTAGTAGGAATTAACATTATCCTCTAATGTCTTCATGAAAGTTCCAATCGTGTTCACTTCATGGCTTCCTTATCCTTTCAAATTAGAAGATTATCCTTATGGCCATGAAGTTGTCTTGATTAAACCAAGTCAACCTACCAGATGCATATGTACGTGGTAATTGATTAAATGTTATTCACAAGTGAACAGTGTGAGCACATTGAGTCCATCCAATATGTTAACATTGTTAGATTCCAAGGATAGCTAGACATGCAAAAATTGGTGTAGCATAATTTAGCTGACATCGGTAATTGATGCACTCGAAATTGTTGAACTTGATTGCTTTCCTTTTGATCATATGAATATATGATACCTTTATCTTCAATAACCTTTCCATTTTGCAGTTGTTAGTTTATGTCTTAACCTTGATAATAAACCTGCAACCTGTTCCATGCTTTGCAGAACCTCAACAGCTTGACATAGGCTTGCTACCTGATTAGCTTTGAGTTTATGACTGTGTATAATTAGTTGTATGCATAAGTGTAATCTCTTGCATGCTATAGAAGTATTATGCCCTTTTCTTCACAAATAACATCACTGTTTTTATTGATCATACATGCTTCCTTTTGACTGAGATTTCTGTCTGATTTATGTGATTGAAAGCACAGTCACTTTACATGGACTGCCTTATTTTGTTTCTTGGTTAATTTTTAGTTTATTTCTGAATCAGACAAGACACAGCTAAGATGAAGTAAACTTCCTGTTAGTAGCAGTTACACAGCTAAATATGCACCAGAATATCCCATGCTGATGAGCTCCTATATACAGGTTATGCAGAGCCTTATTGATCTTGAAGCCCTTCAACCCACAGGAGATTTGTCGGCGGTATGGTGGTTTAGGGACTACTTGCCAGATTTTTATATTTGGTTTCAATTATGCATCTCCTTGCATGATCCTGCTTTTCTTAAGACTTGTCTTTTACTCTTTCCCCTTTTTGTCAGGTAAGGAGGTCAGTGCAATTTTTCTTGGACAATTTGCTCAGTCAAACACCCGATCAGCAGCAGACATTGGCTGCAATTGGTGAGGTATGTGAAACTTATATACTGTTGATCATTGATTTAGTTAGCCTAAAATGCATGACTGAATGCACTTACATAAAGGTGAGACTTTCAGCAAAGTTGCTGTGCATTCGTGTGCCTACTAATTGGATGCTGTTTTTGTCAGAGCAAAATCATATCAAGTTAATATAGGTCAAATTATTTTTTGTATGTCCTCTCTTACTAATGTGTGGTTGCTTATCGATTCCCGGGTCAGGTTGAAAATAGAATATTGGATCAGCTTTGCCCTTGTTGAGTAATTTTAAGGGCCCAAGTCGGATTAACTTATTCGTTCAGTCACATTTTTCATGTCTGATGACAATAAAGGCATGCTCATGCCCTATTTTGACTTATAACAGAATGACAGAAGTCTAAAATCATTTTTCTTGATCAATGTTCTCCCAACAATTTTGTTATTCTGAGTGCAGAGGAATACATAAACATTGGCAGTTGCTTCTATAACTTCTCTGTACCCCAATGCTATCATTTTTACTTCATCTTTACCTTTAATTTTGTTCATATGACTGTTCCCTTAGGATCTGTTTGCAATAGCGCAAGATCAGCCTTTCCGGTTCCCATCAACCTTCACATTTGTTTTAAGGGCATTCTCGACCCTAGAAGGTAGTCCGTCTCTTTTCCTTACTCTTGTACTCACAAACCATGTTTCCATTGACCTCAATCCTTATGACGTCATCCTCAATTGCCAAATCTGACCATAACATTTTTTATGCAGGAGTTGGCTACACGCTAGATCCAAAATTTTCTTTTGTGAAAGTTGCAGCTCCATACGCACAAGTAAATGCCTTTCTCTTGGTAGTTTAAAAAAGGCTGTATCATGGAAATATGCCAGCAACTTTCTTTACTTAAAGTTCTGGTTTGACAACATTTGAAATACCAGAAATGACTTGTTTGATTTTATCTGTCACGCATAAAAATGATGAAACCAAATTATGAAACCTCATTTGAATCATCGAAACGGCCTAATATTCTACCCGGTATACAGAAACCATGTTTACTTCATGAAGTAAATGCCGGGTTGTAGGAAGACACACTTAAGGACAATTTACCGTTTAATTATTGAAGCTATAAGCATTCCTATAACTTGCAGGAGCTTCTTGATTTGAAGCAAAAGCGGCCAACAGGAACACAACTTGTTCAAGAGATAAGGAAACAAGCTGACGATGTACTGTAACCTGTTCCATTTTTTCTGCATTCTTCTATTGCTCTGATATTTTCTTCAGATCCCCGTGTATATGTCCACAACAATCAGTCTAATTGAAATTATTATTTTTTATACAGGCTAGAACCTCTACCATTTCCATGCCATCCAGAGTCCAGCGGATAGAAGAGTTCGTCAAGCAGCTTGAAGCTGGCGATCTCAAACTACGAGTACGAGTACTTGAGGTCAGTTACCTATAATTCACCATTCCAAAGAGAGATTGGTCTCTCCTTGATCTAAAAGTAAATTGTATCTTGAAGCATCAAATAGATTCAGGTACAAACATGTGGATGTTAACTAAATGTTTAATGTTGAACTATCTAATTCTGAACTAAGGGCCCGTTTGGTTTTAACTCCGGAATCGGAAACGGAATGGAACGAATCTAGTCCATACGTATACCCTTGTTCATGAAAGCTTTTGGAATCATTCCTTGTTGTTTGAAGTAATTGGAGTAAAATTTGATTACTTTTGATACCCTATAGGGAAACAAAATGTGGGGAAGCAAGTGCATCTTGCATGAAACACAAGGAATGATTCCATAAAATTTCATGAATAAGGATATACATATGGACTAAATTCGTTTCCATTCCGTTTCCGTTTCCGGAGTTAAAACCAAACGGGCCCTAAATGTCAAGAAAAGTCAAACTGTTTCAGTCTATTCATCCGTACCACAAGACGCGTCCATACCTGAACTTCCCCCCTAACTGATTCCACCCCAAGTCTTGCAATTTAACTTCCAAACCAACTTTTGAAATTGCAGTCAGAAAGAGCTGCTCGAAAGGCGACAATCTTACAGATGGCCACAATGTACACTGTCCTCGGTGGAACCCTGTTGAACCTAGGAGTTACATTTAGCAACCAGAGCAGTCAAATATTGGCTAATGGATCCTTTGTTGGTGCAGGTAAAAGATGGCTTCCATCTCTAACCAACTAGGAACTCGTGTAGTTTTACAACAAATTTTGATGGAAATGTACATGTTTTATCTTGCAGGTGTCTTCTTTGCCTTACTTTTCAGGTCTATGCAGAGAGTGAAGAAGCTAGACAAGTTTGAAAATATGATATAGCATTACTGAAGCATCTGTATATTCTCTGTACTTCTTACAAGATTCGACAACTACAGTCCATAAGAAAGGTGAAAGAAAAAAGATTCAAGAACTGCCTTTATACACAATATAGATTATGCTAAGAAAAACATTTTAGCATTTGCTGATTTATTGGGTCTCTCCATATAATAAAATAAAATTTAATTCTTTAGCATGTGTGGGAGAGAAGGGAAGGGGACTAAGGGACTTGGTAGATATCTCATGTCTGTTGTACTAGAATTCAGGAAAAATAGTATGTACTTCTCATTGGTTCTCATGGTATAATGGAAAATTCATTATGTTTTTGACTTCCTCTCTTGGATCCCCTAAAGGTTCTAAAACCACCCTTAATTTTTACTTGTTTGTAATATGGATGTCATGCAAGTTATGCAGGTTGAACGAGTTGAAGTTCAGCATATATGTTCAGCTCGTTGAGAATTGAGTATGAGTTGAGCTTAACTTTTGAATCGAGTTTAGCATCAAGCTCAAACTTGGCTTGTTGCACTTTACAAAGTATGAGCTTGTTTTGCTCATTTTTTCGAGTCAAACTTGACTCATTAAAAACTCGGGTTCAACCCAAGTTGAGCTTTACAGTGTGCTCATACTCTGCATTTAGACCTGTACAAAAGTGGGTTTGGGTTTGGACTATAACTAAAAACTCTACCCGGAAGGTGCGGTCGGGCTGCTTGTCGGGCCAGCCTATGTCCACCCACGTAAAAAGCGGTCCGGACCGGATGGCCCGTATGTACTTGGTTGTGGGTTTTTTCCCTTCGATTTATCATTCAAAACAAGTAATATAATGTATTTAACACAAATGTTCAATCTAATTATACATACACATTACACTACCAACGAGTTCAACAACAATCAACACACAAACATGAATAAATCCAAATGCTTGAAAACAATTACTATTGCAGTCAAGTCTTATTACAAACTAGTATAACTCGTCAAAATACTCAAAATAATCTAAATGAAAAATCAAAAGAGTTCACTCAAAACAAACTAAATTATATATACATATATAAATAAATTATATGTATAAAACTATGTACGGCCCGGGTTGGCCAACGGGGCAAAATGTTTACACGTACTCGTCCCACCAAAATACATGTCGGGTCGGATTAGGGTCAAACTAATTGTTCATACCCATGTTTTTTTTCCCGGATTGACCGACCCAGATTTGTACAGCTCTATTTACATGCTTTGTAATTTGAACTAGCAAGGGCTTGACTAAAGTAAAAAGCCCAAGGAACCACTTTTAATTATTTTATTTTTAAATTTTCGGTTGGCTATTACCATTGTAGTTTAGGATTTTTCGGATCTTGCCCATCATTTTTTCACAGTTGTGTCGGTAGTTGAACTTTCTTATTTTTCGGATTTTGGCCATTTTTTATTTAATTTAAACACCTAAACTGATGTGTAAAAACGTTAGATTACAACATTAAATAAATAAAAAAAAATTATTTGTCCAGTTTCACTCATCGAATTATCCAAAATCCAAAGATAGAGAAGAAGAGTTCGTTTGATATTTTATTCAGTTCAGAACTTCAGACTTGAGAGCTGATAGTTCAGATGGAGGCTTGTATGTCACTTCGATCAATTCCACCATCTAGGGTTTCATTGCAAGCCAGTTCTTCCTTCTACCTCAGGCCTCAGTTCCCAATCAGGCAATACATGGATTCTCACAGGCTCAACGCTCCTTTTGCCGGATGCATTCGTGCTCAGCAGGTCTCGATTTCTGTACCATTTGAACAATTTCATTTGATTCTTCTTACATTCATCGTAGTCCTGATGATTTATGCATGTTTTGTTTGACTGACTGCACGTTTTGGCTTCGGGCGTTGCGCTTTTTTGGCATTTCAACGTTCCCGTCGTTCTTTCCCTAATTTAAGTGAAGTTGACGAGGTTCTAGGGTTGAAATATGTTAGTTCGTAGCCTGTACAACAGTACAAGTCAAGGAGCAAGTCCATCGACGTGAATAATAACGAACTAAAAGATGGGTTAAGTTAATCTTCTAATTTAGTGTAAATTAGTTCCTGATTTTATGTCCTTGTGTATAGGATCTCTAGTTAGGCTATATACTTGCCTTCAGTGAATGTTTGTAAAGGCCTGGAATCAGGTGCCTGAGGATTATAAGTTGGACTTTTCCTGTTCATGGACTTCAGTTTTGGTTCAGTGTGATTGCAGTTGGTTTCTTTTTCACTCAAATATTCCGATTTTTTAACCAAATAAGACCTGGTTTGACATGAATTATTCCTATCCTAGGAGGGGGATAAGATCACACATATAGGAAGGCACTATGTCACTCTGTGAAAAAGATGCGTAGGAGTGTAGGACATGGAAAATTGTTCAAATGCTTTGGCTCAGTACTTGTACCTGAGATTTTTACTTTCTGTCACTTTGTCTTAAAATTTCATTTTTGTAATTTTTATATGTTCATTCAATCTGTTTGGGGTTTTGAAGATGCGACTCAGTATTATGAAAAAATCCAACAAACTCGTCTTTAAGATGCATGTCTTAGTTCTGAATGCACTTTCCTTTCTGGGATCTTTCCCACGTCATGGACCGACAGGCTAAACTATCTCCTTGGTGGTTTTGATGCGAAAGATGCTGGAAAAAAGATGCATTTTGTGTGTCCCAATGCATTTTCTGTCTTTACTTTTGTAGTTAGACTCCAAGGACACTTCAGCCATTCCTTCGCCCATTAGTGACTCTGAAGGGAGTTCTCTGAAAGGTAAAGATTGGGAAGTAGGCATGCTGCAAGAGGAAATAGCTGCTAACCAAGGGATTAAAATTAGAAGAAGAGCACCAACAGGTCCTCCATTGCATTATGTGGGTCCCTTTGAATTTCGGATAGAAACTGAAGGAAACACTCCTCGTAACATACTGGAGGAGATATTATGGAACAAGGACACGGAAGTATCACAGGTGTTATATTTTTGCTCCACTGCCTTTTTTATTTATTCATTCACTTTTGTATTTCTTGTTTCTCCTTATATCTGATATTCTTCTTGTTAGTTGAAAGAGAAAAGGCCTCTTGTTACTTTAAAGAAAGCTCTAGATAAGGCTCATCCACCTAGAGACTTCGTTGGAGCTTTGAGGGCATCTTATGAACGGACAGGATTGCCTGGTTTGATTGCAGAAGTGAAAAAAGCTTCTCCAAGTAGAGGGATTTTGAGAGAAAACTTTGATCCTGTATGTTTGCCTGTCTTCACTTAACTCTTGGAGCTGTCTATTATTACTGTCTTACTGTGGTTGTTTACTGCTTTGAAAAGAGTGGTTTTGACAATCCAGTAGTTGGATATATTTTTGTCACAATAGTTACTGATATGCCTTAAGTTATACAGGTTTGTAAACCTGTTGATAGAAAATTATAAAAATATACAAAAGATAAATTTTTCTAACTGTTGGAAGCTTCTGCTTTAATAGGTTGAAATAGCTAAAGCTTATGAGAAAGGAGGAGCTGCATGTCTCAGTGTTTTGACAGATGAAAAGTATTTTAAGGTGATTTTCTTATTTTAATCTGTTGACCTCATTTGTTCTGTCATAAATTTTGCACTGACACGGAATTTCTTGATGCAGGGGAGTTTTGAGAATCTTGAGCTCATTCGTAATGCTGGCGTAAAAGTATGATTTCATGAAGACATGTTCTTCAAGTTTCTTAACTACCTTATACCTTTTTCAGAGAAATTTTGGTATATTTTAAGTTATCTTTTGCAGTGTCCATTGTTATGCAAAGAATTTATCATAGATGCTTGGCAAATCTACTGTGCTCGTAGTAAAGGTGCAGATGCAGTTCTACTACTTGCTAGTGTTTTACCTGATTTGGATATCAAATACATGACCAAGGTCTGCAAGTTATTGGGGATGGCTGCATTGGTGGAGGTTTGTCAGAAACATCCTTTTGATATGAAAAATCTTTAGGTTTGTTATTTCTGAAGTATGTATAATTGTTCTTATAATGCTTATATAGTTATATGTAATCTAGGATTTTAGATTGGTAAATATACTTGTTGCTGTCACGGATTGGGAAGACATCCTTTTCTTTTTTGAGCTAATAAACGCACTGGAGGAATATTCATAAACATGAAGGATTGCTGTTTGCTAACAAACCATTTAGAGGGCTGCCACACCTGGCTCACACTCCCTTTTTTACCACTGCTAATTTGATATGTAGATAGTTTCCATTCTCTAAAATTGGGATAATATTGGAAATCACAGTTTTTGAGCAAAATAACCACTGAATCAGACTCATGCAGCAGAGCAATTTAGTTCATTAGTTGATTAGCGTAATATTTACTAGAGGGGTCTTTGTTTAGTAAATAGATAAACCGATAAAGAGTTTGATAATACTTCACATAATCTATTTTCTTGCCCCTTCTCTTTTGGCTATTTAAGGTGCATGATGAGAGGGAAATGGATCGTGTACTTGAAATAGAAGGCATTGAGCTTGTTGGAATCAACAATCGAGATCTTGGTAAGGGCCTTCTATAGCTCCTACAAACCTGACCCATACTATCATTCATTCATTTTCACTTACTGCGTAACTTTGACAAGTATATTTTTTTCTAGTCTACTAATTAGAACACTTTGCTTAATTGAAACACTTCTTTGTTCAGAGACATTTCATGTGGATATTGGCAACACAAAGAAACTTCTTGATGCAAGACGGCTACAAATTATTGCTGAGAAAAACATTATTGTGAGTATCCTAGTTTATTGTGTTTCGAAATTCTCTCCTGGCATGCAATTCTTGTTTCTTCTGTGCTAAGGCTTCTGAGATTTGACCATCAGGTGGTTGGGGAGTCTGGATTATTTACACCTGATGATGTTGCTTTTGTTCAAGATGCTGGCGTCAAAGCAGTAAGTTCTACCCCATGCTTTCTTAACTAATTATGGTCAAAATTTTGTTTTGTACGCGTTTTTGTGTTTAAGTTGAAGTGATCTGCAAAAGTATTACAACTTACATGTTTTATTTAATTTTCCTCCTTGGGTCCCAAAATCAGATGTTAATAACAGATGAGATCAACTAATTGTCTGCCATATATATGCATATCATGCATATGTATTGTTTCAATTTAAAACAAAGTAGGTCAAATTTCTCTTTTCTTTCATTGCAGGTGTTGGTAGGGGAATCACTTGTGAAGCAGAGTGATCCGGGGAAGGCAATCGCTACTCTCTTCGGTAAAGATATCTCTATATAAATCAGATTCTACCATAGATTCGTCCCGAACCTCCCATTTGAGTAGGATCAATATCAACATTATATCCGGGAGCCATAAGTATCTGTAAATTGTTGTCTTATTCCCGGCTTCCATACGACTATAAAGGTCAACCGGCTATCTTGTTCTCGAGGCTATGTTGTAACTTGTTTTGGAAATGCATGTCTTTAAGTCATAATAAATCAGTAATACTTTGATTGACAAATATAGTTAGGCCAAAACTGCACTTCATATGTTGGCTAATGGCTTGTGTGATTGTTTTACTCGGGTCACATTCTTCTCTTTTTGATGTAGGGCAACTTTTTATAAGTTGTCTATTTTATCAAATCATTTGTCCCGTTGTACCTCTCCAACTTCGTGTCCCACTCATCTGATAGCTTTAATTCTCAACGCGACAGATAGACGAAACGAACGTGATTATAACTAAACGGCCCCTGAATTGGACGGTCTATACAATTCGGTTTTTACTAGGGGTGTTCAAATTCTGACCCGAACAAGAATTTTGGAGCAAACCTAAACAGGACCAGATCGACCCTCGACCGGAATGCTCGTTTTGGACCGATCCTGTCACCGAATTTTCAGGTCTGGATCCCGCTCTGTATATATCTGGTTCAGTCCAACCCATTCGGACCAGATTTTCAGGTCTGGATCCTGTCACCTGATTTTCAGGTCCCAAAAATAGTTATAAACAAAACTTGGCCAACCCATTCGGATCAGACCTAAATATCTGGTTCAGTCCAACCCATTCGGACCGGACCTAAATATCCGGTTCAGTGCAACAAGAGATTTGTGTCCGGGACCGATAAACCACCCTAGTTTTTACTATACGTTGTCATATTTAGGTGAAACGCCTCACCGTGGCAGGCGGAAAATTAGGGCATGCCACACTCGGTGGTCTTACAATTTGTTTATGGATGACAAAATCATTGGTACAGAAGTGAACCTCAAAATAGGAAGAAAAGGGGACACGGCATTTCTACTAGAATACCAAAATAAACAGATCTCAACCTTCCTTAATGTAACAATTAGCCAAAAGCTACCAAGCGAAAGCATCCGAAGCTCGAGTTTTTGCCTAGATTTATCGATACAGTGCACGCCATGGCGCTTCTGCAACCTTTGATTGCTTCGTAGGGCTCAAGTCGATTCCGTCTTTCACAAAACACAATGAGGGTGTACACGAGCTTGACAGCAGCTCTCCTATTCCGCACACAACCTGGTTCAATAACTTATTTGAATCAGCACATGAAAATTTCATGAATAAGGACTTATTTCAAAGATATCCAATCATCTAGTCAAGACTTGTGGTTCTCAAAACAAAATGCATAACGCTGGAAGGAGAATCTATGTGTTGCCATTCAGTGACTAGTCAGAAGAGAAATGTGGAAACCTAAACTCACATCCAGCTAACCAGAACCCATTTGAAAGGAAAAAAAAGCAACAGAATGCTAAAAAAAATACAGTAAGAATTGCTTCTTCTTTTCAAAGTATGCAAAAACTTACATCAATAAAAAAGGAATCCTTCACATCAAAGAAAGCAAATATAAACAGTATTATTTAGTAAGAAAATGATGTAACAAGTAGGAAGAACGGGCAGACATATCATAAAAACCAAATGATAACCCCCTCAAAAAAATAGCTCAATTGATACTGTATGGCCTTTGACAACTACCCTGCCGGCCCCAACCACCACCACCAACACATACCAACAAAAAAGGAAATAAAAGAGATTAACGTGGAGAGTTTCAAGCTAAACGCATACCCCAAGTATGAGAAAGGGGCATGCTTTTGGTCCTTGGATATCAAGCCAAATTATTCCATGACTTTCTGATTCATTAGTGAGCAAAGAAATCAGGGAGTTTTTATCTGAAACCGAGAGGAGAAATAAAGAGAGCACGTGCAGAACACAACATGCAATGATTCCAGAGAGCATTTTTCAGTAACTGGTGTTGGTTTACTTAAGTAAAAAAGTATGTATGTCAACTTCCCTTTTTTCTCCTTCAATAAGGTCCGAAATAACTGAAGCAGTAAAAGAACTGGCTACCCAGTGGTGGAATTGTGCCCTGTGACCTACCAAACAAAAAGGGTGAAGCTTCTTCCTGCTACCCAAAATTCTTCCCCAAACCTAAACCTAGTAAATTGATTTTTCCCCCTACAAAATTGGAATTTGGGCACCTGCATCCAGACTCTCTTAACATCACAGAACAGAAGAAAGACATAAACAAAATAAATCAAGAGCTAATTAAGACTATCAAAGGTACACTAACAGAATAACAAGAACATAGGTAAAAGTAATAAAAATACAATAGCAAGAACATATTTATTTGGTTGCAAAGATTCTTCCAACTGATACTGATTACGTCTTATTGGTCATCCATTAATTTCCACTATAGATTTTGCAATGAACCAGGAGCATATCATAAAAATATAAATATGAAAAAATTATTTTAGAAAATGGGGGACTAGGGACAACTGAAACATACCTCCAAGTCATCTCTAGAAGTATCTTTGGATGGGGACACATTTCTTACCCCAACAAGGAGAGCAGTTGGGAACTTCAAGACACGAATAAACTGAAGTAAGCATGCCAAAGGTTCATAATGAATCTGTAATAGTGATGGCAGCTTCTGTGCTTTTGAAACAAATGCTGCGGAGAATTCTGTTTCTGGACCCAATTGCATACCGTACACTGCGGCTCTGTCAAACCTTGACGAATTTTTATCTTCACATTTGAGTTTTGATGCTGGCACCACGAAAGGAAGTGCCATGGTTATAGAGTTCTTTTCTCCAGCTATAGATCCCAAGACCTCGTTGACAGCACATGCTAATACCGGGGGTTCATAATAGTCCATGAGTAGCACAGATACCTGTAGTAGAGAAAGAAAAAAAGAGAGGCTGTAGTCAAGTTCTCACTTTGAACACTGATTTTTACAAGCATGTGTAATCAAATGTACATTCAGTAAGATTTTGTATTTACTCAATCAAGTAGTAGTGCAGTACCTCATCAAGTTATTTCCTTCAGACGGTTTCTACTTTCAGTAATAGTGTCTATACAGACAAAGGAACTTCATTAACTCTTGCACTCGTTAGGGTTTTTGATAAACGATAAATCTAAACAATTAAGGCAAGAGCAACGTGGTCTAAGAAGATGTTATTCTTCCAAGAAAAGGAGGATTGTTGTAGGGCTCAACCACATTTGGGTCCACTAGATGTTGAAATATAACTCAGACAAAGAAATTCCTATAGCATCTACTGAGCAGAATGGTAACAGAATGAAGAAAACATGGCCAGGTTCACATAGTTTGGCCATGGAAATATTGGTAAAGGATTCAGTGTTAAATGGCTAATAAAACTTATTTTAACAGTGAGTTATTTGCCAAAAACAAATAATGGCGTTACCCAATAGATCTGTAGTACTGACACAAAGGAATCCACGTCCACATGCATTCAGATTACTATAAATTACATTAAAAAAAAAAAAGACTTTTGAAGAGTAAGGGTCAGGTAATGGACAAATGGAGCCATCCATATTCGACCCGAGTTCTCAACCAACCCAGTCAGTCTGCGTAACCAATAACCCAAGTCAAATCCACCCATTACCCACAAGTGGATGAGGTGAGTAAACAGGTCGGTATTTCTTGCAATTCTTTTATTAGGAACCCAAATCAAGCAAATCACTCAAGTATCAAATATAACATAACTTTTTTAATGAATTCTCTGCCCATCAATTAATCCTTACAAAAACACTACAACAGCATGAAATTAGACTCGTGGGGCAAAACAAACCTTTATATACCAAGGATAAGATTATACATTATATAAATGTTAAATATGGTCAGAGTGGTGTGGATGGAGATATATGACCAGTTGCTTCCATCGCCCGGTTCACATGCCACTCGTGTTTCAACAGGCTCTCTTTGAGTTGTCAACCGTTATTGGGTTGGATCAGTCAGTTGAAATTGTGATCCCTTCAAAGGAACAGATTATCCTAGCTAGAAAGAAAAGCAGAATCTAATTACTAGATATAAATACTCTTTTGACCTTTGTACCCAAATAATCACTTTAGACTCAGCAGAGAACATACATATTAATGGAAATTAATATAGTTGCAGTAAAACGTGCAGGTGATGGGGCATCCTGAGATACATGTTCTACTGATATAACCCTTCATCCATAAAAGGAACAACCCATTTTCATCATGATCATAATGTTATTGCTAACAAAAATGTATTTCCCCAAAGTAGTGATTTAGACATTTCTCAGCTATGCAGATACATACCAAATGATATATTTATACGTGAACTCACTATAAAATGAGTGAGGCCACATGAAAAAAAATCCGGAGACCAAAGAAACCTAACACGTACCAAATAGGAAGAGGACGTGCAATGAACCTGGTAATGATACGTGACTCCGCGGAATACTGAACATAACATTAAGTTACGTAAATGTAACTCCCGACGACCACTATTCTAATCATAGATAGTAAGGCGGAGAACTCTGTTTCACACTCAAGATAGAGCTGATTTAAATGATTTAACACTATGTTTGCCTCGTATATGAAAATAGAATTATAAGATGACTTGGATACTAAAACCCAATTCTCTCTACCGCTTCACTAATGTGATCCACCGTCATGCCTACACTCCCAACGCCAAGATGTTAAGAAAGATGAGAGAACTTATGAAGGAATATTTATTTGAAATTCCATACTTCTAGAGACTGTAAGCTTCTCTGTAGTCATAATAGGCTTTAAACCTCTCCTTGATTGAACAAAAAGCAAATAAAACCGAACAAAGCAATCAATTTTCAGTACGATGTCACCGGTCATTATCCTCCATCAAATCCGGTATAGAACAAAAGCCAGAGTAACTTGTTCACACGCAAAAACTATTTGACGAAGTGCACAAAAGATAAAGAATCAAACAATTTGATCAAAAGGGGGTGGAAAGGATAATAATTGGGGAAACAGATGGAATAGAAACACAAATGAATTACCAAGAGGAGGCCGTTGTTATCGACGAAGTGGGCAATTTGACCACGTGCCTGCTGATCTGCGATACCGTACTGCTCCAAGGATAGCTCAAACGACTCTTCGCTGCCAACAATACGCGGATTAATCTTATACTAATCATTTCCATAAACTTTAGAATTGGAATCGAGACGAATATACAACTTACGATCGTTGAACAGAGGAACTAGGGTTTGGATGGAGGGCACCATAGATTGCAGAGCCGAATCCATCAGCGTCCTTGAAGAGGAATATCAGTTTTTCGGCGACCTTCATGGCGATTCACTCTACCTTCTCGTTAACACTCTCGCGTCTCTCTTTTCCTTCGTCTCAGCTGAGTGAGACTGCGTGTGAACGAAGGTGGCTTCTTTCGACCAGGACACCTTCCGATTTCTAAAGAAAACTTGTTTTTCACGAAAAATATTACTTTTTTCTTTTTTCTATATGAGTATTAAGACATACTTAAATCTTTTTATTTGTTCCACCAAAAAAAATATCTTTTTATAACGTAAAGCGGTTCGATCCCATAGACGGCGCGTCGACTATTGAATCGAAAGGCCGAAAGAGATCGTCAGACGGACAAACCGTCATGAATGGTCATAACATAAGAGAAAAAGGAAAACACAAAAATACATCAACAAAACCCGAAAGCAAGGAAGTCTTCAAGGGAAAGCAGAATGATCCAGTCCGCCGGAAGCAACGAGCATGAACATTCATCTTTGAAGGAAGTATACAGACAGAAAGTCTGAGAACAGTTGTGAACACCTCAGATTTGGACTGCAACATTTAAGTATCGTCTTTATATAACAAGTTTATATAACAAGTTTTACGTCTCTAAATTTTATATGTAAGAATATATTATCTCCGTGATATAGAATATGAAATGTCACCTCTCACATTTAAGTATCGTCAATACATATGATTTTTTAAAAATAATTGACATTTTGACATGGTGACTTCATTAACTCTTGAACTTTTATTTTTTAAATAAATTAAATAATTTAAGGCTTTAAAAAATAATTACATTATATAATACCAAAATTTAAAATTCAAAATATTATATTGCTAAAGATTATGTTTTAATTAGTCAGAAAAACTCAATCAAAATTTTGAAAAATATTAATTTCGTTTATCCAAATCAGGGTTGGACCTGGGAGACCTTTTTTAAAAAAAATTGTGTTAAGTGTGGATTTTTAAAAAAATAAATTATATTTAAGATATTCTATGTAATATATATTATATTTATTATAATTATATCAAATGTTATATATTTTTACTTTAAATTTATAATATTTTTATTATGGGCTAGAGGTCGGGACATTTTGGTCCGCCGGATCTAGATTGATGGCCAAATTCGATCTAAAGGACTTGATAGGCCAAACTTTTGATCTAATTGGACCTCTCCTCTGTTCATACTCGTCTGTTTTTCCGGACCGAACAGACTACCCGGATTTGTTTACGCCTAACTCCTGAGAAGTGTATAACGGCTGGCCTGAGAGGTAGACAAAAGAATCATTTGAAAATTATCCATTTAATGCTTCTCATTTACATCGGCATATTAAAACTTCCCTCAAATTCTGTTCTTTGCAGAGTTGCACCCACAAACCCAATATTTAATGTATGAAAAAATGTTTATTAAATATAAGTTAATTAGTAAAATATTAGCTGTTGAATAATAAACTAAAATCCAGAATTTTATAAACTAAATATAAATAAATTATTAATTATTTAAAATATAAACTTATTGTTCCATATGATATAAATTGTTTATAAAAATGGTCAAGAATACTGTAAGGAAACTTTATTTTAAAATAAATGTATTATTTACCAAAAATACAGTAATATGTGTTCAGTCTAATTCTTATATTGTATATTTTTTTTTAAAATTGAATATTTTCTATGGTTGTTTTTACAAATTGAAAACAATGGAAAAAATTATTTTAAAAGATTAAACTTGTGTATATTATCACGGCTTCTTTTTTTTTGATGATTTTTATCCAAATAAACCTATTTAAAATTTTAAACATCGAAATATAAACCTTAACTATACATTTTTTTATCCTAATTTATAAAAAAAATCTTATTAAGGGGTGAAAAAAATTAGAATTAGAACACAATTTCATAACTCCAAATAATTACCCAACCAACTTTTTATGATTTTTGTAGGATATTTTACAACCTTTTATTATTTTTTTTACTTATTTCATCACAAATCTTTGCTTAACATAATATTTTTGGTCGAATTAGCTAAGTAAACTTTTTCGAAATTTATCTCTAATAATTGAGTTCATTGTATAAATATGCTTAGTAAATATATCCCTATCATCGAATAAAAATAGTAAAAATTGATAGTACACATTACTACACAAACCTAATGAAAATAAAAGTGACTTATTTTGACCAAATTCTTTCAATATTTTTAAAATTCTTTCACTAAATTTTACCTTATAAACTCCTTTAAAACTCCACCAAAAACAATAAATTAACATAAAAAAAAACCACCCAAAATCTTTATTTTACATGTCGTAAGTACAATAAAAAAATATAAAAAAATAGAAGTATTTATTATTGAAAATAAATGAGTGGCTTCCTTATTGAGATCGATGAACCGAAACAAGCAACAGGGAAGCGCGATCTCCGTAGCGATGTGGGAGAGACGGTGCAGTCTTCCCCACATGAAATCTGACCCTTTTTTACCCCTCAAATTTCTCAAATTCATAGCCAAACAACGAATATGAGATTCCTTTGCAAGATTCATTCTTGCTTAGTTTTCTCTCTCTTGCCTTTCATCGCCGCTGTTCTTCTTCTTCAAACCAACTCTCCAAATGGCTTCTTCTCTGTATACTTCCCATTATCATCATCGCCATCGCTAATCTCATCGTCGTCGTCGTGGTCATGGACGATTCGTCGTCATTTGGATCCAATCTTTTCATCTTCGTCGTCTCCTCCTCTGTCAAGAACGGTATGATTTTCAGGTTCATGTATTTGGCTTGTTTGCTTTCTATTGCATATCAATTTTAGGGCCTGTTTGGTATCAGGATATCGGTATGATTTTCAGGTTCATGTATTTTAAAGGCTTGTTTGGTATCCATATTAGAATGTATGCATGAACCCCGTACCAAACACCAGCAGATATGAATTTTTTTATGTTGATACCCAAACAGGTCCTCAGGGCTTATTTCTTTTTCATATCGTGATACGAGAATGAGATTGATATCTGATATGTGATAATTGTGTTTAGCAAGATGGTTGAGTATATCAGAAGAGGGAGAGTTGAGGAGAGTTGAGGTATGGGTATCGATATCAGGATACGAGAATGATATGTCATAGTTGTGTTTAGCAAGATGGTTGAGTATATTAGAAGAGCGAGACTTGGTAGGGAGAGTTAAGGTATCGGTATCGATATCAGGATACGAGAATGAGATTGATATCTGATATGTGATAGTTGTGTTTAGCAAGATGATTGAGTATATCAGAAGAACGAGACTTGATAGGGAGAGTTGAGGTATGGGTATCGATATCAGGATACGAGAATGATATGTCATAGTTGTGTTTAGCAAGATGGTTGAGTATATTAGAAGAGCGAGACTTGGTAGGGAGAGTTAAGGTATCGGTATCGATATCAGGATACGAGAATGAGATTGATATCTGATATGTGATAGTTGTGTTTAGCAAGATGATTGAGTATATCAGAAGAACGAGACTTGATAGGGAGAGTTGAGGTATCGATATCAGGATACGAGAATGAGATTGATATCTGATATGCGATAATTGTGTTTAGCAGGATGGTTGAGTATATCAGAAGAGCGAGACTTGGTAGGTAGGGAGAGTTGAGAGGGATATATGGGAGAAAAAGAGTGTGATATCTATCAATTTTTAAAGATACCAAAATCGATAAAAAATGAATCCTAACAGGCCCTTATAGACAAACAGTGAGTATGAATTTTGTTTAGGATGATATCCAAACAGAGCCTTAGAATATCGATATCAAACGAGTCCTTATAATTCATGTTGATACGGAAAACAGGAAGAAAAGAGGCAAAGAGCAAAGAAGAGATTGAGTGATGCAGTGGATGAAGTATTGGCTTGGAGGAGAAGAGATGATAGAAGGGATGAAAAGCTGCAGAGTCTTGAAAAAGGGCTTGCAAATGCTAGAGCTTTCATAAGAGAAGGACTTGGCATTCAAAACGACACCGTTTCTTCTCCTTCTAATTCGTCTGAATTTAACCAGACGCTGGATTATGTACCCACTGGCTCTATTTACAATAATGCCACTGCCTTCCACAGGTAAAATATGATCAACTTCATCAATGGTGATTACTGCTATCGTTATATGTCCTCCAAGTTCTCCCTTTGTGATATCATTCATAGACTATTATAGGTGTCAGAGATGACAATTTAACCCGCATTATACTTTGTTGGTAACCGAAAAAGTTGAGTGATGAATCGATGATCGATGAAGCTCACTCGAGTCTTCTACCTATAAGTAAAGTAAAGAATTATATATATATAGGGTGTCGTTCCCATGAGAACAGTCTTGCCGTGTAATCATGAGAACAATCTTAGACCGTCGGATTTTGAATATTAAAAGTCGAGATTTAGGGTAGATATCATAATTATTAGATAAATAATATTCTGAAACTAATAATAACTATGAATAATCATTAAACGATATGAAACCTTCGTAACAAAACTATATATATATGTATATAATTTTTACTCTTTCGTTGGGTGAAGCCGGACCATCCGGTTCACCGGTATTTCGATAGATGATGGGTGGATAAATCCGATAAAATTAGAGATTCTGTCATTGCCTTTGTCTAGATGGTAAATCTTTAAATTTGATGAGAAGTGAATGCAAAGGGAAACTTAAATACTTATTGTTTGATCTCTTTGATGTTATAGGAGCTACTTGTTAATGGAAAAAGTGTTCAAGATCTTCGTGTACGAGGAAGGAGAGCCGCCTATCTTCCACCACGGACCATGTAAGAACATATACTCAATAGAAGGCCTTTTCATTAATCTCATGGACAAAGATGTTCACTTCAAGACCCAAGACCCTGACCAAGCCCATGCCTTCTTTCTTCCCTTTAGTGTTGTCATGATCCTCGAACACCTCTTTGACCCCGTCATCCGAGACAAGGCGGTGCTTGAACGGACCGTTGTAGACTATGTCAATACGATATCAACCAAATATCCTTATTGGAATAGGAGCATTGGGGTTGATCACTTCATGCTATCTTGTCATGATTGGGTAATATTTCAGTTTTTATCGTCAATTGATTTTAGGATGAAATCAGTTTGACTGATGTGTTAAACTTGGCATTGTAGGGTCCGCGAGCAACATGGTACCATCCACTATTATACTTCCACTCAATTCGAGTACTATGCAATGCCAACACCTCGGAACACTACAACCCGAAAAAAGACGCATCAATCCCGGAAATCAACCTTCCGACAGGAGAAATCACCGGGTTTCTTGAAGAAGAAACCTTATCTCCTACAAACCGCTCAATCCTCGGATTCTTTGCAGGCCGAATGCATGGACACATTCGGCCTACATTACTCAACCATTGGAAAGAAAAAGACAAAGATATACAAATCTACGAGCACTTACCCGAAGGGGTCTCGTACGACTCTATGATGAGGAGTAGCAAGTATTGCATTTGCCCGAGTGGGTTTGAGGTGGCAAGTCCGAGGATAGTGGAGGCTATCTATGTAGGATGTGTGCCGGTTTTGATCTCGCAAGACTATGTTTTACCGTTTAGCGATGTTCTTGATTGGGATTCGTTTTCGGTTCGGGTTAGTGTGGATGAGATCCCAAATTTGAAGAGGATTTTGATGGGGATAAGTGAAGAGAATTACTTGAAAATGCATGAAAATGTGAAGCAAGTGCAAAGGCATTTTGTTGTGAATGATCCGCCTAAGAGGTATGATGTGTTTCACATGATTCTTCATTCGATTTGGCTTCGAAGGTTGAATGTGCGTATCAATAGCTAAGTAATTGTTCAATAGGTACATTGTATGATCATTTTACTGTATTAGTAGTTAATTTGGCCTTAATTGGTTAATTTTACATTATCCTACACTCAAGCTTGTAATTAGAACATAGACTTCATAAATGAACTGGATATCCGATATGGCTCAAACTTGAAAATGACAATAACAGAGAATGATTTGAAAATTGGTTTACTAATTTGGATCAATGATGTGATGTTACAAAAATGACAATAAATGAATAAATGATTACATGAGTAGCTACGAATACATTTGTGAAAATTCAGGTCCGCTATCCGGATAAACGGACGAATATGGGTAGGAACTTCAGGTATGTTTACGAAAAGTTCGGTTCCGAGCCTGATATTTTAGGGGTCGTTTGATATTGATATTTTGATTAAAGACATCATATATGGGTATCACTTATGAGTATTAGTTATGAGTATAAGATTGATATTTGATTGACATCAAGACATGAGTATCATGAATAGTAAGAAATAAGGATTTTCAAAACCCTAGAAATTTTGATGGATGAACCACGGGCAGTAGCAGCACCAGGCGACGGCAGTAGTAGTAGGCGGTCGGCAATGGCTATCCCGGTTGGCGGCGGTAGGAGGCGGGAGAAGGGAAGGAAGAGCTGCTCTTGTGTGAGGGAGAATAAAAGAAAGGAAGCTGAAATGCCGAGAGAAGAAATGAAGCCGCCGGTCTCTCCCAATACCTCCATAAATATCGGTACATCACAAGGGGAAATTAAGATATCACGGTATTAATTTAATACTGATACCCTAAAATATCAAACATTGGGGATGAGTATGGCCGTATGGGTGATACACATACCCATACCGCAAATCCGGATATCGATACCAAACACCCATACCTTTAATCCAGATATCGATATCAAACGATCTCTTAAGGTAATGTTCATTTAACTATATCTCTCCACGATTATGGTGATACTTTTATTGTTTTATATTTAATATGAACATTTTAAATACCGGATTTGGCCCAAGTCCGACCAGAAAAAACATGTAAAAAAAAATCGAAAAGTCCGGTTCGAATCAGGATCGAGTCCGGGTTTGCCGGATCTACTTGTTTGTAAATATCTGCACTGCAACAATCTTTTACGTACCAATACTCAGTTAGTCTAGTGGGATGTGGTGCTAGACTCTTTAAGTGGTTAGCCTGATACCCTCCAGCAATGGGCCACGATTTACTACCCGATCCGGACGTAGATCGGCAAAGCCGATCGAACCGGATGTTCTAATTACCTCTTCAAAAAAAAAAAAACAATCTTTTACGTCCGATAATTCTAACGACACATGAATTACACCACTCATTAAGAAAACAAATGGACGGTTGCCTACACGTTTTGCTTACGCTGGCTAATTTGGCTATGCGTTGCTTAACTGCTCAAATATGCCTGACTGACAGCTCACCCTATCATTTTCCTTGCTTTTATTATTCTTTTATTCCTGAAAATATGTGCAAAATTGGACCGGATCGGAATTTACGGTCCGGTCTACGGTCCAGGTTTTTTTGAAAATCCGGGTTACGGTCCGGTTTTTGGACCGTATAAAACCGTAACTCGGGTTGGACCGTAAACTACGGATTTCCGGTCCAGTTCGGTCCGATCCGGTCCATTCCGTTCCGGTTTTGGACCGAAAAACCTCACCAAAATTGCACCATTTAGGTACAAACCGGTCCGGTCAGGTCCGAAATATTTAAAATTGCACAATTTATGTACAAACCGGTCCAACCCGGAACCGGACGGTTCGGTCCCAATTCGGTCTACGGTCCAAGGTTTTATCAATTTACGATCCACCGGTCTGGACCGTATGCAAACCCTAAGTAAATCAACAAATTTAGTAAAAATGATGGAAATATTTAGATATAAAACTTTTAATACTATAATTTTAATATAAAAGAATTAATATATAATAAAAATTATTAAATTTAAAAATAAATAAAAAATGCAACGGCAGAAAACTGTAAAACTGACAGGACTTGTAATCTCTCCGTCTCTTTGCTTGGCATCTTCCTCTCTTTTGAAGCAAAGAAGATCAAACGCTCTAAAATCCAACTTCTGATAGATCTGAGCAGCGGCCATGTCTTACGCTTATCTTTTCAAGTACATCATTATTGGAGATACAGGTAATCTCCGTCTCTCTGCCTTGTGATTAAGTTGTGTTTGAGCAGTTGTTCAATTGGGCAAGTAGTTTGGTGTTTAGCTGGAGATACAGGTAATCGTAGTTAAGTTGTGTTGTTTGGATCGAGCTTGGAATTGTTTGATTGAGCTACTATGTTCCGAAAATTTTGATGAATATTGCTCATAGAAATCATAGATTCATAGCTGTAGCTACCTAGGGCACGATTATTTCTTGATTTGAATTAACTTTTTGCAAGTCTAGTTGATCACGGTTTGTTTCCTTGTCATGTCAAGATCTTAGGTATATTTGAGCTTTTCTAGGGCATTGATGAGGGGAAATACGTTGCAACAGAACATGTAGATACAAAATTGTTCCTGGATCATGACATTTTACTTCTCATTTGCTGCATCTGGTGTTTTTGTTTGATTGCAGCTTTCTCAAGAATTTTTACTTTTGATTGCTTCTCATAACCTGATTATCTTGGATATATGAGCTTTTATAGGGTTTTGGAAGTGCAGTTTGTTTTGTTGAAGGTAAGTATAGTTAAAGGAAAGTTTACTTGTGTTTTCGCAGGAGTTGGGAAATCATGTCTTCTTTTGCAGTTCACTGATAAGAGGTTCCAGCCTGTGCATGACTTAACCATTGGTGTTGAGTTTGGGGCTAGGATGATCACAATTGATAACAAGCCAATTAAGTTGCAAATATGGGACACGGTTTGTCTTATTATTCACTGTCTAACTATGCTCACCTATTTTACCCATCGCCCAAAATTAAGTGTCTGAGAATTTGTTTTTTGGGTAGGCTGGTCAAGAATCATTTAGATCTATCACAAGGTCCTACTACAGAGGAGCTGCCGGTGCACTTTTGGTTTATGACATTACTAGGCAAGTCTTCTTATTACTCTTGGAAGGTGTAACCCTGCTATTTTTTCTATCTTTGGTCCAACTTAAAATAAGGTTCACTGGTTTTGATTCTTTATACAATTTCCTCCTTTTTGTATCCTTAAAAGTAAAATATTTGAAATGAAATTTTGTTCTAGAAGCTACACGCGAAAGAAATATCATCTATGAACTATATAGCTGTCTCAATGTGAAAATAAAGCTTATCTATAGTGATGTGAATTTTTTATAATGTCATTAGATGATACATGACCATAGTGATAATTTGGAGTTCAGAGTTGATTTTTGGATCCTGCTTCCTCTTTGCTACTATGTGTAGACTAAAACATACAGAAGTTCTGTTGTTGGTACTTAAAATTTGACCTTTCTGGAGAAGTTCTAGACTTTGTGGTTTAGTGACTTTTCCAGATTAGAGATTTTTATTTATTGAAGTGAAACAGCAGAACTATATTAAGGCAGTAAACTTTATGTGCAGGAGAGAGACTTTCCATCATCTTGCTAGTTGGTTGGAAGATGCAACGAAGCATGCGAATGCAAATATGACAATTATGCTTGTAGGCAACAAGAGTGATCTTGCTCATAGGAGGGCTGTAAGTACGGAGGAAGGTGAACAGTTTGCAAAAGAACATGGGTTGATATTCATGGAATGTTCAGCAAAAACTGCTCAAAACGTCGAAGAGGTAAAACGGAACATTAGGTTACTTCATGGTTCCAAACTGATGACTGCAACATAATATTTCTAGTGACTCTGATGACTGTGTCATGTGTAGGCATTCATAAAAACTGCGGGAACAATCTATAAGAAAATTCAGGACGGAGTATTTGACATATCAAACGAGGTTTGTTTTTCTCTTCCACTCTCGACCTCTTTACATTAGCAAACCATGCCAAAATGCATCACAGTTCAATTTCATGCACTTACTCTATGATACTGATGATTCTAGATCCTTAACTTATGCTGGCTTTCAAACTGCTTGGTTAACAATGGTCATTAGTTGAGTGTTCATCCTTGAATCTGTTGGCTAAGGCCCTTATGATTTTCAGAAATGATATATTGATGTATAAATTTGCATAGTAGGCCTTTTACAATATTTTCTCTATTTAGTAGGCTCATGCCATAAACTCATTTAGTAAATGTACCCCTTATAGAGTAATATTGGTAGTCAATTAGAGTGATACAAATTAGAGGAGTCTACAAAACAAAAGTTCATAAAGAAGAGTCTAGTTCACCAAATTCTTTCTATAATTGATGTATAAATTTGCTTCGGTCTACCATCAATAGATTTGTTTAGGTACCGGTTGACAATAGGAGTAGCGCACCATACACACCTCAACAACTCGTGTGTATTGGGCTCTTTTGGATAATGATCATTTGTCATCTTCTAGCTTTGTTTGTTTGTTCTCATGTTCAATGTTCGGGGAATACACGATTGCTCATACTATGGCTCGCCTAATACCCCAAGATGGCCACAGAACTGTGTACTTTCACATTTTCCTTCGGGTGTTCTCACCTTGGCGGAACTTGATCTATGATAATATATAGTTACCTTTGACAAGGTATTTCTGTCTTGCAGTCTCACGGCATCAAAGTTGGATATGGAGGAATTCCAGGAGCCTCAACAGGGAGAGATGCCTCTACTTCTCAAGGAGGAAGCTGTTGTACATAAACAAATCTGCTACCTATAGCTCATTGCATTCTGCTTCATATGTTTGGTTGTTTTATATGGGATTTAAGTTATTTTATTGATCTCATCAAGCTTCATGACATTTTAAAATGTAAAATATGCATATAAATTGGTAACTATGATATAAAGGTTGTATTTGACATTGCTTTATAAGCTGTTTCTTGTAGAAAAGTTGTGGGTGTCATTGGTGCTATACTGCTATGCATCATCAAGCTTCCTTTTTGGAAAAAAAAAAAGTTCTCAATTTTTTTTATAATTATTAAGTGGTAAAAAAACCGGTTGAAGTTTAGATTCTCAATTTCATAATTTTAAATAATTGCCTTACAATATTTTTTTTTATTGAAAAACTCACTAAAATATAAATTGCAAATAATCACCTATTAAGGTTGTGTTTGGTATCATATAATGTGATGAACTAATCAAATCAATTGTGAAATCGGACAACGAAATTCTAATTTACGAAACAGTAAGAGAACACTAAGAAAATAGGTAAAGGAGAAACTCAAAATAAAAATAAAACTCAAAATAAAAATAAAGAAAGAAAACGTCATAAAAGAAAGAAAGAAAACGTCATAAAAGAGTTTTTTCTCTTCCACGAGAGCTTAAACCTTATAATAAGATAGTTCTTTGTAAAAGTATGAAATAAATAGTTTTAATTATTTGTAACTTTACTTTTACAAATTTTACAAAACTTATAATGGCTCCGTTTGGTAAGGGTATAAATCAAGGAGATTTAAATTATAAAAATTAAAATAATATCGTTTGGCAAGAAAATTAGAATTAGATTATGAGAACTTTGTAATCTGGTAAAACTTTGATTATAAGAATTATGAAGATTATACAATCTCACTTTTATTTTTTTTTTTCATCTCTTTTATCTGTACAAAAATATAACACGTACTTTTTCGTAATTTTACTCACAATCATATTAATTTTACCAAACACTCGTTTCACCTATATTCATATTCATTTTCTTAAACAATTTTATCCCCTTAATTCTTCATTTAAATAATTCAAATAATTCTATTCATCTTCATATCTACGTAATGTTCCGTTACCAAACTGACCCAATATTAGCTTTTTGGACGTTCTAACTACTACACAAATTGAAAGTGTCTAATGAGTAATATTGCAAATTCTATTTTAGTGTGCATAATTTGCCAATAAAGTCATCAAGAGGAACTCCATTTCCTGCCTTGCATTTTTTTGGTGGGTTCCTGCCTTGCATTTGAATCACACAAGTATATATTTCTATATACTGCATAATTGTGGAAGATCGAAAGAGGGGTCTTCGGAAAAATCTTGTAAACGTCTCTTTAGGACAACATAAGTTTTCAGCTTGAATGACCAAATATCAAAGAATAAGCTCTTTCAAAGGATGAATCATGTAGCTTTAATGTGATACATTTACAAAAAAAGAATGATACATGAATACAAATAAATGGCATTCTATCACTTAGAGAAGTTCTTGATACATATGACTAAATGATAGCAAGGAATGAATTGTATTTGCAGGATTTGCGGCTTGTAGAGGAGTTTGTTACTTGCATTATTCACGGTGTCTCTAGAAATACGAGTATGTCGACTGCTGGTCTCTCCCGTTAGAAGAATCCCTACAGAGAATGGAGCGAGCCTCCACCACCGAACGAGGCGGTTCTAGATCCTTCTCTTGCAGTGCATTCCCTTGCAAACGCTGCATCTGTGATGCAAAGGTATCATCCAAGATCTACATAACACCATGCAAATTGTATCAATTACAATCATTGACTTTTGAGTCATCTAAATGTAGAAAAATCACCAGAGGCTCAGTTTATAACATACCCCAAGTGCATAGTATGATCCCTTGTACCAAACCCGGTTTTCTTTTCTCCCTTCCAGGAACTTCAGCACACACTAAAGAAGAGACGAACCACAAGATTAACAAAGCTCAATTTAGAGATGAACTTGAGAAGAAAGAAAAATCTTACCTGTCCCATTCTGTCCCAAAATGCGCGGCAAATAGCAACAAATATATGACTAACAAAGACCTCGTGAAGATTGGATACAGACTCAGTTAGCAATGTAGTTATCATCTGCATTCTCTCATTGATCTCAGATTCACCATCTGAATCCTGGGTTTCTTCTAAAATCCTCTTCAGCTGAGTGCTCCGACTAGCTTGTATCTTCATAACACAAAAGTTATAAGTCAGGAGTCATTTAATGGATGGGATGAGATGCAGGAGTCAATAACTATAGTAAACTGCAACATAATATATATATGTATGTATGTATGATGAGACTTACATTGCTATAAAGTTTGTTGACTATTGCTTGCATGTAGTTCTTGTACTTGGTCCTCAGCAAAACTGTGACACCATTCATCTGTTCTCCAAAGGATGTCTTTTGATCTCCTGTTATGGGTAAACATGATGCCCAAGGCTTCAAGATTTCTTCAATTTTACAGTGTAGAACGTCCAGGATTCTCTTGATAGTGTTAAGGAAGATTCCCAACTGACGACAAAAGATGAAAAAATTACTTCAGATTAATTCAGAAAATTTTGAATCTTAACTTCCAGGAGATGATGGTTTTACCTGATTTGGAACTGAATACAATGAGGTTGATTGTCTCCTTGCCAGCTTTTGTACTTGTATACCAAGCTTCTTTGGTATGCTATCTTTTAAAGGAGTTAAGATATCATTGTATTGCTTTTCTAGTGCTTTTATGATTCCTCTCTCAATCTCTGCTACAGCCTGTAGGAATTAACAATGAGAACGTAAAGTTAAGCTATAGACTTCAAACATCTTCATATTTTGGTTCTTCTTCCTACTTGAATAAAAACTTACATTTTCCAGAACAAGCGAGTATTGAGGCCACCGGCTGATGACCACTTCATATTGAGTTAATGCGTCCTTTATTTTTGAGTACATGGTTTCTGCAAATGGCGACGTTGAATGGTTGGTAAGTACTCCAGACCATGGAACCTGCAATAACCCGTTTAAAGGTGTGTTAGAAATGCTAGCTGGGGTCACTAGAGAACTTAGAGCAACCATGAGCTATTTTCTTATACATCACAAAGAAAGAGTACCTTTTCAGCTTTACACAGCTCAAGCAAGCTGAACTCCATCTCCTGCACCCACAGCCTAATGTAGTCATCAAACAAATCCTTCGAGCTGACACCACCTTGAATGGGACTGCACAGAATATGCAAGTTACAAAACTCATCAAGCACACAAGAGACCAAAAAAGTAGTAAGTTTATATTCACTGTGGATTTTTCAGTTAACACCTTAGCAGCTTACTAACCTTATATTCCATAACTCAAGATTCCTTTCAAAATCAGCCGTTGCTACCAACAAAGCATTCACATGAGGCAAGGGACTTGATGGAGGGCATGCAGAAAGGAAGGCTCTTATCCGTTTGCATAGTTCAGTGCTATAGACTTGTGCTGCTATATTTGACAGGTCAATTGAACTGAAACCAAAAAGACAGAAATTCGTCAAAATGTCTATAATGGACCTACACCTGATATAAGTGGTTATATCTGGATCTTTTGTACCTGGGAAGTATGTGCTGATTGTGAATCTTGATGTCCGCGTGAATTTCATTGCTTATGTGCAAACAAAGGTTTTTCATTTTCAGGTAAGCTGTTGAAGTGGCCACAGGATCCACAAGAATGTTTTCTGAATTGCTTGACAAAAGCTCATCTGTCTCCATCATGTGCTTCCTACACCTCTTTTTTGCTGCTGTCTGCATAATTTTGATGTTTTAGGTCCAGAATTTTCTTGAATGGTTGGTAATTTAAAAATGAGTTGGTACACTAAATGCCATCTGTATGAGGAATAAAAGATCTATCTTTGCATATAACGAGATTAACCTTGAATGTTTGATCATCAAAACATGTGCATACCAACACTAAGTATGCTTCATTTTTTCTTGAATGTTCAAGTTGTAAAGACAAAAGTTCTGGTTGTAGTCATTTTTTAAAGAAGAACAATGTTGCTATGAACTTTTACTTAGGTGCAGAAGGTACTACTAAGTACTCCTCTCTTATGAAGATACAAAAGCTAAAAACTAATACCTATCATCTTACACATATTTACTCTTTACTGATGTGTAAACAGTATACTAATCTTGATTACATTTAGATAAAATTAAGACCAGGGAACTGTCGATTTCCTATTGTCTTATATCCTTGTTATTTTCATTGCCACAAATACAAATAGTCAATTTTCTTTACCATAATACATGTTGCTAACTTCATAAAACTATATCATTTTGTTTCTCTTAATGAGTATGTACCAGTTTGTAGAGTTATAGGGACTCACCTGTAGATAATTTTGTAAAATTTTCTGTGCATCCTGAGCAAGTATATCATGGAGAAGGCAGTATACTTGAACAGCAGGAGCTAGAGCAGGAGGTGCACACTCTGGTATTGGAATAAGCGAGTCTGAAAAGCCTCCAGCTGAGAGTTCATCTAATGATTTGTAATTCTCAAAGACATCTTGCAAGAGTCTTTCGACTCGTGTTTCACACTCCAGCAGTATACTCTTCTGCATAAAGTTTGAAAACTCATCACAGTTGCTCAGAAACATTGTACACATAGAGGTACTAAAAAGTCTTCATACCATCTTGCAAGAGTCTTTTCGAGATTTCCTATGTATTATCATGCTCTAATTTAACTATGTTATTAAAAGGTATAGAAAATTGTTCACAAACCGAAATGTGGATCAGGAAGCCATATTACTTGCTAAATTAGAGATGAAAATCTCTTTTTTCATACAGATCAATTAATGTTTAAGAATTTTTGAATCAGGGACTGGTAGCTTTCCTTTGATACTGATTTTAAATCACACTTCATCATACATGGTAGTAGCTCATTCTAAGCAAGTTACTCATCATACATTTAACAGACAGTTACTCATCATGGACTCGCTAGGATGATTTTGCATTTATGTTTCTATCTGCTATGCATAATGATCTAAACATTTTCTTCATCCGAAGAAAGTGCTTTATTTGGCCATACCTCTTGTCTGTTCAATTTTCTTTCACTTCTAGCCTTTGTAACAGGGACAAGCAAATCCTGCACAAGCTCTAAGCAGCCTTTTGTCGGAGTAGCCACATCCATGACATATGAAAGATACCTGAGTACATGAACATTAGAAAGTTTTCGGAAATAAGAGGCAAGTCTGCTATATGCTTTAAGTACCTCAGCTGTGTATAAGAATCAGACACTCCATAGTATTCTGCAAATTCAGACAGTAACCATTTCCAAGGTCCACTCAACCTCAGATTCCGAGAGTGAAACTGTTTTGCACGCATGGCGGCTTCCAATAACAGATCATAAGCAAGAGTTTCCACCACAGTGCCACTTTGCTGTATATAACATGAAACAGAACTGTTATTACACCAGCAAATTGATGTTACAGGTTTTCTACTTCATAGCTCCCTGTATAGGATTTTGAAGGCATCAATAGGGCTGTCCAAACGGTCCGGATCGGACCATTTCACTGCTTATGTGAAACTGTCCATGGACCGGTCCGGACCCTTTTAATTTTAAAAAATTTTTTTTTTTAAAAAATATATATTTTTTGTATGGTAAATCCGGTCCGGGTTTGGACCAGACCATATGTTCTTCCTGTTCAAATTTAGTTAGTGTTAATTAACAATCCGAACCGGACCAGAACATAACGGTCTAGGACCGGATTTTTACAATTACGGTCCAGGATGGTACGGTCCAGTCCGGTTTTCCGGTTCGGTCTGAACATGTTCAGACCTAGGCATCAACAATATTATGAAGAAAATATGTTCATACTTGCAAATAGACAAAAGAGTACTACTTCCCTCAATAGTATGCATAAAAAGAGTACTACTTTATGGGTAACAGAAGAAACCGAACCTTTATGTTATTATCCTCTTCACTTGTAACTGTACTTGATACAAGAAGCTGAATTTTTCCTATACATTCATGTTCATCGTGATAGATAGGCCACCATCTGTTTTTGTCATTCTGTACAAAAATTTCAACAACAAAAAAAAACATCAGAAGTCTGCAAAGCAACTTATTTCAGATTTAGCTGGATCAAAAGGGATAAAAAGAAAAAAACTGCATACATTGTTGTCAGACAATGAGGAAACTGGAACAATAGCTTGTCCATGTACATTTCCCTTCACATCTTGAATTTCTATCACAAGAGCATCATGTTGACTTTCTGGAAAACTGAAATGCAGATTTATGTTAAATTTCCTCACCCTTTTTTCACAATTTTAAAAAATGAGAAGAAACTTAAGAATGTGGTATAAGTCAATTCAACTTACAAGTCGTGGTAATCTCCGGTTCCAGGACGCAAACATACAGCAGAACCCGATTCCGCTTCAGCATCTTCAGTGGAGCTCTTTAGAAGCAACAAACATGACATTGGCTCTGCAATAAAAGCATTCATTTAAGAACCCAGTTATAGTTTCTTCTCTAATTTTCTTCCATTTACAGCAACTTTGTCCATGAATAGTGATTCGAGTTATTTAAGAATGATCAATATAAGATACAAACCTTCACACATAGAGACTGTGGGGCTCATAATAGTATTGATGCCAGTTTTTACATATGATGAAACAAGTTTTACATAGTCTGCCCCTGCTTGTACATAGAATGCACCTCTCTGGGAAAATGTGTTCTTCAATTTCCTTCTTGGAATTATCCTCAACTTCTTAACTAACAGTGTCAAAGCAAAGAATTAGCAAACTACCAGAAACAATGTTCTAGCAATCATAATACCAATAACCATATCAGTCAAAAACATACCTTCAACCCTAATCTTTCCAGCAACTTTCTTTGCCTTCACAGAGCATACTTGTTCTGCCCCGTCATTACTACCATATTCAATTGGTTTTACACCGCGAGGTTGCAATAGAAACTTGTGCAGTCTACAAAACAGCAACACAAATCAAGGAAGATGATGGTGAACTCTTCATGGAAGCTTGAACATATAAATTTGGCTATCTTAAGTTGTTTAAAAACATGTCTAGGCAGGCACCATACCCAAAAGCACTTCGTAGAACCACACATTCATCACGTAAAAACTCCGGTGCATCAGTGCAGCCTTTTGACCAAGCATACAAGCATAGCCGGATGCAGGCATCATATGCTATAAGGATTTGCCATGCATTTTGACCACTGCAAGGAGACACTCGTCACAATCAAGACTAAATAAATAGAGTAAAGAATAAAAACTAGACTCAAGATGATGTAGATTAAGAATCAACACAAAAGAAACAAACCAAGCATTGTATTTGTAACAAGGGGTAGTAACTATATTGGCCGGACAAGAAACATCTTTTACTTCTGAATCAAGATGCATGGCACAACTTTGCCTGCATAATGCAAAACAATCTTCATCAATGACAGACTAAATAACTTGCTAGAAGTATTTAAACAAAAGGGCATAAATGCTTAAATTACTTTTCATTTGATTCATCATTTTGACAAGAGTTTGTGAAGCCGTCCACCGAAACTCGTTCATTGTCATTGAAATATCCTGCCCCTGCTGGAACATATCCGCCATCCCCTAATCTGTCATCCATGATATCATCAGAAGCACTTCCTGGTTCATCATCAACACCACGGCCATCAGTACCATGTACAGGTGGTGCACTAGGAGTTCCCAAGTCAACTGCATCATAGTACTTGGTTTTGTGCATTGGAGTAATCTGCATAACCAACAGAGAAAACATATGTACAATTCTTGAGAACGGTAAACTGAACCAATACAAATTTTTCCATCATAATTCAAAACAATGGTTCCAGTAACTTACCTGCACATTATGGGGAGTAACTCCATCTCCAATAGGAGTCATAAATTTCTCAGTGGATGCACCCAAATGATTGAATCTTCTTACACTTTGAGGTATTTCAACCTTGAGATTCATTGTTGACAACCCTCTATTAATCAAAGAACCATGATGTGGACTACCTGATCCAACATGGCCTTTTGCATAATTAACATCATATCTTGAAGGTCCTTCAGCAGATGTTTCAGAATAGTTGTCATATGTGTCATCAGGGGCTGAAGCAATACTTTCATTAGCTTCAAATTCACTTTCATTTCCATCATCTTCGTTGTCTTCATCCTCACTGTGTTCATCATATAGGGCAAAAGACGACACAGCATGAGGCCCAAGCAATCCAGAATGGAACTTCAGAGGTGGCAAAGCATGGGGAGATGTATAACCCCTAAGAACAGACGGAGATTTCGGAATTTGATCCTGAGCAAAATTCTCCACTAAGGGAGGTCTATCTTCGTCTCTCACATTCGAACCCTGCAATTTTCAAGTACAAATCATCCAACTAAATTTGGCTACTCAATTCATGATTTTCCCTCCTAACGATATGGAAACTTGTTTTGATGTCCTTCTCCATATCTAATTGCATTTCTTGAACTATCAATCCTTTCAAGGGGCGAATTTGGGGCATTGTAGACAACCAATTTAAACCTAATACCATACTTTTTTTAGTTTCTCAAATCCAAGAAAGGGTTTCTCGTCGAGAATGGAAATTCATTAAATAAACAAAACTACATGCAAAAGATCAAGATCTCTGGAAAAATTACTAAAATGGGAAAACTGGAGGATTCGTGCACTTACCTGCTTGACCCAGTTGATTGCATTTTGATCCAAACCCTCTGTAAACATCTTCAATTTCAGGAAGAAGAGGAAATTTCAAGAGGGGAAAAAGATAGTGAAGAATGAAGTGATGCTGCGCGTCTAGTTTTGACGAAAGAAGTAGAAGATTGGAGAGAGAAGCAGGGAGCGGAGTGGAAGATGATGAGTGAAGAGTTCAATCGTAACGGCTAGTTTTGACATTATGGCATGTGTTATGGACTTTTAAAGTACGCAACTTCAACTTTTTGCAAAGAAGTCCCTCAATTTTTACTTTATTCAAAATCTAACCTCTTATCTTCTATTATTTATGGCATTGCAGTTTTGTTTGTGGCAATTTGTGTAACTAATAGTTGTAGGATGTCTTATGCGGGATCATGAAGGTAAGTGGTTACGGGGATTTGGAGTTAACGTTGGTCTTTGCTTTGTTCCTATGGCCGAATTATGGGGAATGTTGCATGGTCTAAGGTTAGCTTGGGAGAGTGGCTATCGGAACGTGATTCTTGAAATAGATTCACAATTATGAGTCACTCTCTTGGACTCCAAAATTTTCTTTCACCGCCTGCTTGTTAGTTTGATACTTCAGTGCCAAGACTTTTTCAAAAGAGATTGATATCCAATTTCTTTCGAACTCATATTAGCTTTCATGTATTGCTTGACCTCACGAGGGTGTAGTTGATATTTTACTTCATAATGTAAGGGGTCATGTTATCCCCATGTGCGGAATACTTAGCTTTATTTTAATTATAGAAAGTGCGACAAAATGTGTAGAGACCACTGACTCTCCTTCCTACCAAAAAAGAGTTGTACAACTAATCAATAAATGCTTCATCTGGTACTAATTACTCCTCAAGTCAATTATATGGGAAGACGGCTAATTGAGTGAATTTAAATAACGGATTTAATATTGATACGTACTCTTATACATTAAATACTAGTGTTTTCAACTAATTCGACGGAAATGTAGAAAAAATGATGCACATTTATAGTGACACCTAAAATTTATTTTATATAATGAATAATAACAATAGATAAACTAATTCCGCTTTCACTTTATTTTAAAACTTACGATCAACGGTCTCTTTATATGAACTAAGCACACACGTGAACCGTGAATCCATACTAGTAAAATACTTCATATTGTTCTCACTATATGTCATTAGAGGTTTCAAATTTTGGTTTATAAAATCATATACGATGGTTTATAGTTTTCTATAATAATTATAACTCTCTTTTCGCCACGTTCGCTCACAAACACACACTTTATTTTTTAAACATAAAATAAACTATTTACTATTATACTTCATATTATTCTACATTTCATATATGTTTGAGTATTTATAAAATCAAAATGCACAAACTTCAATTTTCAAATTTTTTAAATATAAAATAAATTATTTATATTATATCTACCCATATAAGATATAAAAATAAAACTAATTATAACTAATACTAATACTTTAACTTTTCCTAATTCTCATACAACTCTTCACATTTTATTTATATTATATCAACTCTTATGATGTATGAAAATTAAACTAGTTATAACTAATAATAAATACCATTTGTTTTATTTTATTTTTCCAATACTTGTCCACATATAGACTCTCAAATAATTATCATTTTGGGTCAATATTCTCGCCCATATTTTTTTTTAATAACCATGATAAAGTCATTTTTCATTTAGTATCGAAAAATGTCATTTTATATACCTATACCTAAAAATCACATTTTGACATAATACTTTGTTTTTCTTGTCTACAATGTTATCTTTTAAAGTCTTTCTCTTAACAAATTTGTTGAAATAATATGACCATAAAGTTTAAATCTTTTGAACCAAACAAATAAATCCTAATTCAATTCCATTTGAACCAAATTGAGTATATCTTTTATGTCTTGTACCGTATTTAACAACATATCAATCCGGGTTTGAACCATCCCACAATCCAATATATTGGTGCACCGACCAAGTTATAATGTAAAATACTATAGTCCAAACCGTATACATAAGTTACATAACCCTATTTCAAATAAATACTTTTATACTTAAGATCATCTTTTCCTTCTTAAGATAAACTTTTTTATTGCTAATATATTTTCACCAAAATATAAAAACGATGTAAATTATATATTTTTTAGTCACGTGATGAATTTTCGCTAAGTTACTAACAAGAGGTAACACTTTATTTATTAATATAACATAAAAATGAGTTTATTTTTATTTACACGATAGTATTTTTTAGATAGTTTAATCGATTAATATGTTTGGTTGACATTTAAAGATATATAAGATTTAAGATAATAGATGGTTTGTTACATTTGTAAGTTTTATTTTATTTTTCATAATTTTAGATTAAATTTTCAAAATATAAAATAATGTTCAACTCATTAAAATTGATCAAACTTTTTAGTCTTATAATATTGTTTTAGTTTTTTTGCTAAAACAACTAAAATAGTTTTTT
>BSUD01000408.1:71667-109962 GCA_033239045.1 Fagopyrum esculentum
TGAAGGGAAAGAGTTTCTGTTGCAGAGTTACAAAGAGCAGAAATCTGAGCTCTCAATCAAGATGAGGGAGCTACAACAGAGATTAGATTCACATGTTCCAAATATTTTGTAGTTTCCCTGTTGCTTTCATTCATTTAGTCATTTCTTAGGGTTGGCTGCATTTTTCTCCTTTTCTTCTTTGGCTGGTCTTTTTCTTGCATAAGTTTATTTGCATGAATTTTCATTTTAGTTTTGCATGTAGGGGTCTTTGTTGGTAGCTGAGTTTTGGTAAATCGAAATGGGGATTTGTAAATCAACTTGGAGGTTCTTTTGTGTTTTTTTTTTGAGATGGAAGATGACAATGATCAAGGCATCAAGCTATGGCTCAGGGAAGCTGTACATATTATATGAAAGATGTTGCTTTGTCCTATAGTGACCTCGTTGACAGAGAGACTTCTCCGCTCATTTCAAGTTACCAAACTCCCAATTTGTAAATGGAAGTCACGGGCGTAATCCGGAACCCGTAACCGCGTTTCGAATCCGTGACAGGTTTTTCATGGATTCGGAACTCATGATTGTAATGATTACGGTCGGATCTGTGATGATTTTTTTCGTGAATTCTAACCCAAAAAAAAGCTGACACTGACACGGATCTAGAACTCTTGTCCTTGTCAGCTGTCAGATTTTTTTTTTATTTTTTTTACGATTATGGGTTCCGAATGCACGATGAGTTTGTAACCGTGTAAATAATATCCTTCTTTGTAAATCAAGTTGGATTGGGTCATTTCTTATTCAAGGAAGATTATAAATAACCAAATATAGCAAAGTTGGTGATTTACTCCAATTTTTTTACAATGTCAGGATTTGGTTTTAAGATGATTAAAATGAATTTTATCGAGCTTTGATTTGATTTTTAAGATGAAATTCACCAAGCTTGGTTTTAGACTTTTAGGATGAAAATAACTGGATTTGTGTGCCGAACTTGAAGCTAAGATGTATATACATAGCATGGTTAGGGGAGTGTTGCGTTGACGCTCAAATTGATTTGAACACCAACGCTTTCCGACGGCGCTCAAATCTTAAAATTTTATAAAAAAATTTAGGCAAAAATCGAGAAAAGTAGGTTTTTGGACGCCGACGTATAGGCTAGCGCTCAAAGCCCTACTTTTTCTTATTTTTGTAAAGATTTGAGCGCCTGACGCTCAATTTTTTTTTTTATTGGTTGAGCATGTGTTTGTATTTTACGTTAGTAAAACAAACATGTGTCTTTAGCTTTTTCGTTCTAAAATTATTTTTTTTGTGGAACTCCAGCGAAATCCTATTTTTAATATTATCTGTCTGGTCTCATTTTGGAAAATTATTATTATTTTCTTGTGTTTTTGAAAAAAATCCATTTTCTCGTAGGTTTTGTCTTCATAATATGTCATTTTAACACTTGTTCAAATATATAAGCGATCGCTTAGGAGGGTGTGTATGGATATTTACTTCATAGTGCCATTTGGTAAGATTAACAAGGGTCTCATATTTAAAAGATTACAAACATCTTTCGAATTTTAAAATGCAAGTACAATATATGTTCTTGCTATCAAATTCCAGAGCCAACATGTTAGATAAATAGACTGGGTATATGATCGATGCGATCGTGAAAGCCAACGAATGTTACATAACTTACCAAATATGTCATTTCCTTGATTTAGTTGCCTTAAATATACTTCCCTTGTAGTACTTGAGTTCTTCTATGCTTTCTCTTATATCATCCAGGGCTCTGTGATTCTTCCCCTTTGTGGGCGCCTTCTTATGATCTGCATTCACAATTGCATGAACAATTGGTAGTTGTTTACACAGATGATTTGAAGATTAAGAGGTAGTAATCATAGATTCATAGCTCAGGATATGAAGATAGTTCATGATCTGTTATAGAGCTATCATATACCTCTAGGATACCATCGGATGCATAAGGACCTGACACTGCTTACGTCCACAAGGACGTGAGAGAAAAGACTGGCTAGCTCTGGCATATACTTCTGCAAGGAAACCTATGTCAGTCAAGAAAGAAAGCACGCAGCTCGTCTAATACTATATGCACACGCTTCACTAGTGCTGCGCACAACGAGAACGGCACGTAAACCAAAACTGATTCAAGGGCTACGGTTTGGTTATTAACCAAAACAAACCATAAGTGAATGCTTTTCATCTACATATCTAATATTTTTACTTTTAAAAAAAAGAAAGAAGCACGTTCTTTACGTACGGTTTAGTGTACATATCTAGTGATCACTAGTTTCTTTTCTTTATAAGATTTTGTCAAAGTGGTGAAGCAGCTTTAGGATTCTGTTTCTAAATTTCAATGGTCATGAGTAATGACTGAGTCAGCACTAAATGCTTCTTTCCTGTACTAATCTTAGACTGTGCGAGTACCTAAAAATTCTAGTCAAGTGCAGTGGTGTTTTGCTGAAGTATAATCTGTCCCAAAAATGTATATCAGAAAGAACTTACCTTCAGAAATATGAAGTCCATGTAAACTGAATTTCCGGCCAGAAGAGGTGTACAACTTCCTATATGTTTCTTCACAAATGTGATGACCTGCACACAGTTATAGCATCAGATATACAATAGAAGTACTCTTCATATGCTTGATTTAGCACTCCCAAAAAAACATCAAAAATTTCATCTTCTATTAGTCATAATAAGTATTGACAATGATATGCGCTCAACAGCCAAGATTATGATGGAACTCACAGTCTATATTAGAGATGGGATATAATTCAGATTTCTATGATATATATCAGGCTTCTTACATATTTGGTTATTCTTGTATCACATTATGGAAAACGAGGACTATATAAACTAAGGTGCTCCTAAACTATCTTAAAGGTATCACATCATGGATACAAGGACTAATTAAACTGAGGCAGTCCTACGCTATCTTAAATTAAGGTCTCACCAATAAGTCTATTATCCATGGTCCTAAGGTATTCCTAGACTAAAAGCCCATCTTTTTAAAACTATCTCTTCTGTCTATTATCCTACGACAAGGTAATGTCCATGTGACTAGATGAGACAATCTCCAGAAGGAGTTCATGTACATCAACAACATGTTATTGTAACCTCTTCTATTTCAGTACTGGGTGCATGACAAAGTTAGTATAAAAAGCTTATATAAGATTAGTCTAACCCTCCTCTTTTACAGTAGCTTCAGTATGAAAAAGACAGGATAAGGGCATCGTGATTCATGATCCTATATGCAATCCCTGAAACAACATTACATAGGAAATCGTGGGGTCTAAAGTTTTAAAAAGGAACTTCCAAAACACTCTTTGCAATCATTACCATGGTCCTAACACCATCGGAAAATTAAATTGCAAAAAATGTGATATTCTAGAATTTCAAATTAATAGATTGTTTTACACCAACTAAGCCGAAATACTTTCTAGTTCTATGTTGTTACAGAAACGAAGATACATAACGACACAAATTGAGCCTCTAACTGATATGGTAAGAGAAAACTAACAATAAATTTGAACTTGATCATATGTTCTCTGATGAAAAGCATTTGAATGAAGAGAAACAGAAAAGGTGATATTATTAGTGCACTACGTGATTCGATGTAATACATACCTGCTTTTCAGCTTCTCTTTCAGTAATTGTACTCTGTAGCACTTCCTTTGTCAACCCTGGAAGGCCCTTAATGTATTAGGTATCCCTAAGGATTAATACTTCATTTTGCAATTACTAAGCTCGCAGTATGGTGCTACTACTATTACTTACCACTAGCTCCATGATGAGTTTGACACCATTCATCCATCTTGTCCAAGCATTCTTGAGGTTGATGAACAACTAAATCTGGGCCCTGCATAGTTTTATAAAATTCAGTTTACACATGTCCTGGATTAAACATATATTATAACCATTATAGGCCAATAGAAAATCAGATTCTCTATATCTATGTAGCTCATTGATTACTATGCTTAGAAAACACACACAAATATGCCCTCACAAAGCTAACATTAAAATTTAATAAAGGTGGTTAAGCAGATATAAAACATAATGAATTCAAGGTATAGAACTATGCAGGCAATCAGAAATCTATATTTTTTAATCAAAAATCAATAAAGGTCATTGAATTCAAGGTCCACTGTTTTCCCACCTTTTCATCTGTGATACTAATCAAGTCAAGAAACAATTTGTTTCTATAAATAACATGGCATCGAGCTTGTCCCTAGGAACTTCAAGAGGGCATGATATCATACGGATTCAATTAGAATCAAAACTAACACACAAAATCAAAACAGTAAAACACATACATATCCAGTATCCCACGCGTTGAAAACCACTCACAGATCTTTGGAATGAATTACACCAACTATGCGACAGGAGGAAACAATTACCATCATTACAAAAAAAAAACATATTAAAAACCTAATAGACATTTATTGCATTCAAAGTGAAAACAAGCGAAAGGTAACAAGTTTGACAAGGAATAGTAGTACCTCAACTGATTTATTCAGACTGCCATCGGTAATAATACATGCTATTTCTATTATGCGATCAACTTCAACATTCAACCCTGCAGGTGATGGTAAATTTGGAAGATTATATCAGAATTATTCTCTTGGAAGAGAAGGCAACAAACTTCAGTAAGAGATGCAGCAGGAAGAAGGAAAAAAAACTGTCTTCCACGAGTATCAAAGACAATAAGCTCTTCGACTGGCATTGCAATGTTAATGACAAATAGAGAATAACCATAAATGGGGATGCTAACAAAAGACTAAGGGAAAATTATGGTGAGTCTATCTGTCAAGGTTTCTGATGCTGACAAATGCATGTTGTAAACAGCTATGCAGAAAAACACAAATGTATGCACAGACAACTAAGCGATCAATGATTCCATGAACAGCACAGACACGCATGTTACAATCAAGAGAGAGCAAGCTGAAGAAGACCGTCCATGCTGGGTTAAAAACTAGCGAAAAGCCACAAAATTTCAGGCTCGTAAGTAATACTGGGACAAATACTAAACAAAGGAGCAATGCAGCTGTAGACTGGGGTAGTACTGTCAACACAAGATCGATCTAATTAGCATTTGCAGCTTACCGGTCATTTCTAAGTCAATCCAAACAAGTGGAAGCTTGTATTGTATAGAAGGTGTTTCTGTATTTGATTGTTTGTGATTTCCATTTGTAGCAACCTGCCCATCAACTGAGCTTATACCTTTTTTCACACTCTTTCCTGCACCAAAATACAGTTCACATCAACGACAATAATCCTCATTCAGTCGATAAGCTGTCAAATGTCTATGATGCTGATTTGCTTCATCCCATATACAAACGCAATACTTTTTTCTATATATAAAAGAAATTAGGAAATCCTGTTGTGCATTTTTCTAACTAGAGAAGATGAGTCAACTAATCAAAATACAGATACAAAGACATAAGAATAAATTATATAAGTCTTGTCACACTGTTGAAATTTGAATAAGATGATATACAAAAGACTAGACCATACAAGGGTTTAGTGATATATTACAAAAGGTCATCTAAGCAATCCAACCATATCAAGCCAGTCCATATACAAAAAGAGGGTTCGAATAGCCGTCATTTCTTCCCAAAATTTGCATATAATGCTATTTACCATGTTTTAATAATCTCAATAGAGCTATCATCTACAGAAGTTCTAATGCTCTAAGGAAATATCAGAATTTCTGGCCTTTCATAAAAATTTAACCTCTGGTGTACTTCAGGTGCAGGCACAGGCACTCAGACACATAAATTATCCTTACAGAAGACAATCAAGTCTCTTATTTCTTCTGGAAACTTGAAGGGTAAGGGACTAAGGGTTAACAGAGTGTTATCTAAGTAAACCTTCTTCGCGTAAACATTATACAAATTCAACAACAGTAACAAGAAATTTGCAACAAATCTAGTCTTGACAACGACATTACAATAATCCTTATTTATTAATCCTGACAAAGAAAAACAAACTTTGTCCTTGAACAGATTTGGCTTTATCATGATCTAGGCAGAGAGCTTAAATTAAAGAGAGCGTAAACTTTTCGTTTGCCAAGTCTTTCATCATAGATTAATATTAACTGAAATAGGTAATCTTTATTTTCCATTCTTCTTGTTATAAACCGAGTCCCTCATGATGAGAACAGAAAAGTAGAGAATACAGTGACAAATCCTCTTTTTGTTGGAGCAAGCTAGGAGTTCCATTGAGTGTTACATCATTGAGTGTAAAGTTGAAGCATGTAAGGCAGAAATAACAGGTGCCAAGACCCAATTTCAATTTTTCAAGTTCAAAATACAGAGATGAATAATATGAAAGTTCCCTTTCTTATGAAGATTAATACACTATTCCTTAAGTTCCTTTTCGAATCATGAAGATTGCCTAAACTAGCAACTGTTGAAGCAACCATCAAAAAGGAAGATCCAATTTTTCATCCATCAAAAGTCATAAATTCCTTACTGCGTCCAATTCCACATACTTGAGAAGAAATCTTTTGGATATTTGATGTCATAAAGCTCAATTTACGAACACTAAACTCTCGATTGATTCAGTTGTGCATTCGATGAAAGTGTTATCATCTCCCTTTCCTATAGCTACATTCACTATTATTGCTACAACAACTGCACTAAATTCTATCATCACGATTCTCCTACGAACAGGGAACAATAAAGATCATCAATTAACTAACACCAAACACCCTTCCATCGAAATAACTTACAATTGAACTAAAAGCATCGAGACGGCTAGTAGTAAGCAATAGTGCAAAACATTGGGTTGCATGACTTGCATAGATTGAGGGCGAATTTACCTGTTACGGAGCAGGAGGAGCCGTGGGGCCCGCCTTTTCCGACTGAGGAAGATGGAGGAAGCTGCGGGAGATGATCGTCGGCGACATCGAGCGCTAAGACGGAGAAGGCATTCGACAACAGATTCATTCTTTCCCAAACCTCAAGAATCAATCAGAAGTTTAGCGGCATGACGGCAATACAATTTCATATAGCCTTTTATTTTCGAAAATTTACACGAAAACACCATTATATGATAATTTTCACAAATTTCCCCTTTTTATATGACTTTCACAAATCAACTATTAAGTGGCACATTCGGCAAGCATGTTTCGGGAGATTATTAGAAGGATTATTTTGAGCGAGATTATCTTGGGAGATTATTTAACTAAAATTTTTAATTCAGTTACATTTAAATTATCAATTATTTGAGAAATTATTAAAAATTATAATTTCAAAATAATTTATAAAAATTGTCGAACGGACCCTAAATCTACTTCTGTTTATGTATAATTGTTGGTACTATTCCGCAACTATGAAACACGGGCTATTTTTCGCAACCACTTCAAAATTTGTGCTCTATTCGACAATTAATCTACAGTCAATATCCTATGATTTAATGAAGATTCGTATGATACAAAGATATCTTAGTCTAGTGGGCTTAGTATCAGATGCCCTCGAATGGGCCAATAAGAGCCATTGGGCTTACAGAGATTAATGGGCTCATATTAGTTTTTGGGCCGGCCCAATTTTTTGTACAAAATTTGTTTATTTTTCTTTCTAATGCTCACCCCAATTATCGGTCTATATCTCAGAGGAGCATGTTTTGTGTAGTCACAAATAGCAATCATATCTATATTTACCTGTCCGATTTTCCAAATTACAAGCGCAAGTTCAGAATTTTCAATAATCATTTTCTTGATTCCATATCGTAGCTCGCTCTCTTCGCTCAGCGAGAAATGGCCGATCAGTTGACCGATGATCAGATCTCAGAATTTAAGGAAGCTTTCAGCCTATTCGACAAGGATGGCGATGGTCTGTTTTCTTTTTCTCTTCCTTCTCTGTTGGTGTTATCTTCTTTGTTTTCACAATTGCGCGTTTTTTCTGTTGGAACTTATGGCGTATATGTGTGATTTCTTGACGAATTTCTCTATATTACTCGCTTTCTTGGTGTTTGTGAAGCAATCTTGTTTGCGGATCTGAGATGCGCGAAATCCCTGTTTATTGTCTCCCGTTTGTCGCTGCATTTTGAATGTTTTTTGTGTTTGATTGAGATGTGGTCTTTGCTGTGTGTTAAATCTAGGATCTTGTGACTGTACAAACTTGCTTTTGATTAGATTTTTTGTGCTGTAATAAAACGGTTGATGTCGTGGGAATGGTTGTAGCCGTCTAGATTTTTAAAGTTTCGTGCAGTCGTGATTTTCATCCCGTCAAAAGGATTTCCGTTTGTTCTCGTTTTGGCACAAGGAATTTACAACCGGGAGAATTGTAATTACGATTCCTCTATTGAAATGGATGGCTTCTAGTTGGTGAATATCTGACGCTTTCATGTCCGTAATGTGTGATTTTGGTTATGCTTTATGCTGCCGTGTTCTATTTTGATGACTATAATGAAAGTCAGTCACCTCATACGTTTGGCACTAACGCAGGCTGTATCACCACAAAAGAACTTGGAACCGTGATGCGGTCACTTGGACAGAACCCTACTGAAGCTGAACTACAAGACATGATCAATGAAGTTGATGCTGACGGTAACGGGACAATTGACTTCCCCGAATTCCTCAACTTAATGGCTCGTAAAATGAAGGATACCGACTCAGAGGAGGAGCTGAAGGAGGCTTTCCGTGTGTTTGACAAGGACCAAAACGGTTTCATCTCAGCAGCTGAACTCCGTCATGTTATGACCAACCTTGGTGAGAAGTTAACAGATGAAGAAGTTGATGAAATGATCCGGGAGGCTGATGTAGATGGTGATGGTCAGATCAATTATGAAGAGTTTGTCAAGGTCATGATGGCCAAGTGAGATTACATAGTCTCGTTATCCCTGTACTTTTTTCAATGAAAGGAAACAGGGCAGATAAGCTTGAGATGACATTCAAAGTTATATATGTAGAACAAATTTAATCTTGGCATTATTTATCAGTTTTGATGGTGGCTTGTCTTTGTTGTGGTTCTAATTGCTCTTGTAGAGTTGTTACTCTCTCCTTGTTATCCTCTTGTTTCCCCGGTTCCTTGTCTCTTGGGTCGATCAAATTTTAATCTCTACAAATTGTGTGATGAGACAGACTGCTTTTGGTATGCAGCCATGGATGCTGTAATACAAATTTGTGGAACTGTTTGATGCAGGAAAGATTACCTACCGAGGCGAATACGCTAGAGGCGAATAAAGTAACGGATTACCTACCGAGGCGAATATACCGGAATATCAATTGTCAAAACTTTCTGAAAAGGAACTGGAATCTGTTTGCCAAAACTTTCTGAAAAGGAACTGGAATATGCAGTTGCGTCATGTCGCAGCAAGACGAATAAAGTAACGAATAAAGTAGCGGATTATCGGGCTAATATTGCTTTGAATAAACTCTTGGCATGAGTGACATTCCGGAGGTGTTTTTGATCTTTTGCATGCTGATGTATGAGTCAAGTTATCTCGTTTGATTACTACGTAGTCTCTTTTACTAATAAAATCGTGTGTCTAGATGCGTAGGAGAGCACCGAATCTTCATTCACTCGAGAGTGGAAAAAAAATTACGGCATTACAACTAGAACAAGAATTTGGACCGACCGCTCGAGTCTCGACCTTAACCTTACAAGTTACAATGAGAATTATGAGAGTCAGCCCTCTGTGTGTGTGTATATATATATATATATATATATATATATATATATATATATATATATATATATATATATATATATATATATATATATATAATATATTTATTGTGGGTTTGAATCCCGCTCGATCTTCTTTTATATATGCAGAGGGGTATCCTGCAAAAATATCGCTTTCCACAGCTACAACAATGCGAAGGAACTATCGTTGTAGACTGTTATGGACTGTTCTTACTCCTTGCCGCAGCTATCACAACTGCTCTCTGCGAAGCACTGAAATTTCTGATTATCTTCCTAAGCCTATTGACACCCAGCAACAAGAACGATCAGAGGCCAATGTGTCAGCTAGCGCCAAGGACCCGGAATTGGTTAAATGGAACATGGAAATTACAACTCACATGAGGAACGGGAAATGCAACTTAGCCCTCGATGTGTTCAACACCATGCCTCGTCGGAACCCAGTTTCCTACAATTCAATGATTTCTGGGTACGCGAGGAATGGCAATCTTGCACTTGCACGGAAGCTGTTCGATGAAATGCCCGTCAGAGATATGGTGTCTTGGAATTTGTTGGTGAATTGGTATGTTCAATATGGAAATCTCGGAGCTGCAAAACAGTTGTTTGATAGAATGCCTGAAAGGGATGTGGTTTCATGGAATACTATGTTGTCTGGGTATGCACGTGGTGGGTATGTGGATGAAGCAAGGGAGTTGTTTGATAGGATGATTAACAGGAATTCGATATCTTGGAACGGTATGTTAGCTGCATATGTGCATAATGGAAGGGTGGATGAGGCCCGTCTATTGTTTTCTTGCTATGAGAATTGGGATTTGGTGTCTTGGAATTGTTTGATGGGTGGGTATGTGAAAAAGAAGAGGTTGATTGAAGCAAGGGAGATTTTTGATCAGATGCTTGAGAGAGATGTGATTTCATGGAATACTTTGATTTCAGCTTACGCTCAGGATGGAAACTTATCAGAGGCTCAGAGGTTGTTTGAGGATTCCCCAACCCGAGATGTGTTCACATGGACTGCCATGGTTTCTGGTTATGTGCAAAATGGGATGCTGGATGAAGCTAGAAGAATTTTTGATGACATGCCAGAGAAGAATGTGATTTCATGGAACTCAATGATCTCGGGTTACACTCGCAACAAAAGATTGAACTTGGCAATGGAATTATTTGAGGCAATGCCTTGTAGGGACATTAGTACTTGGAACAGTATGATAACTGGCTTTATGCACACTGGAGATATGTCACGAGCAAGGGCTTTTTTCAATAGGATGCCACTGCATGATTCTATTTCTTGGTCAGCGATGATTTCTGGATATGCTCAAACAGGCTATAGTGAAGAGGCATTGCATTTATTTGTAGAGATGAGAAAAAATGGAGAGAAGGCAAATAGGTCTACAATGACATGTGTTTTGAGTACTTGTGCTGATATTGGTGTTTTAGAGCTTGGAATGCAAGTTCATGGGGAGCTGGTGAAGTCTGGGTTTCAAAATGCTACATATGTGGGAAATGCATTGCTTGCAATGTACTGCAAGTGTGGGAGTATAGATGAAGCAAATTACGTGTTTGAGTTCATACCACAAAAAGATAATGTTTCGTGGAATACTATGATTGCTGGTTATGCACGCCATGGTTTCGGTACCAAGGCTTTAGTGGTCTTTGATGCAATGATCAAATCTGGTGCCAAGCCAGATGAAGTCTCAATGGTGATTATACTTTCCTCACTAATATGTATAAGAGGTCATCCAAATGATACTTGCTATGCATTATAGGCCATAAAATTGCTTATTAAAACTCGTATTTTGCATCTAAACTAGGGTTTGGTTTGGATTGTTGCTGCATGAGAACTTTGATTGATTTTGTGAAACTAACAGATTGTATGAACCTTTATTTATCTCCAGGTTGGTGTTTTATCTGCATGTAGCCATACTGGTCTCATAGACAGGGGCAAAGAATATTTCCATGCAATGCTTCAACAGTATGGAATAAAGCCAAATGGACGCCATTACACTTGCATGATTGATCTGTTGGGTCGATCCGGCCAGCTAGATGAGGCCCAAAATTTGGTTAAGGAGATGCCATTTGAACCAGATGCCTCAACATGGGGTGCTCTTCTTGGAGCAAGTAGGGTTCATGGGAATACTGAACTAGGAGAAAAAGCTGCTAAGATCATTTTTGAAATGGAGCCAGATAATTCCGGAATGTATGTTCTTCTCTCAAACTTATACGCATCTTCTGGCAAGTGGGATGAGGTCCGTACGATGAGATTGAAAATGCAAGATAAAAGTGTGAAGAAAGTGCCAGGATATAGTTGGGTTGAAGTGCAAAACAAAATTCATACATTTACAGTTGGAGATCATAGCCACCCTGATAAGGAAAGAATATATGCAGTGTTAGAGGATATGTATTGGCTAATAAAGCGGGATGGGTATTTCCCTTCTACAAAGCTGGTCTTACATGATGTTGATGAGGAAGAGAAAGAGCGTATGCTGAAGTATCACAGTGAAAAGCTGGCTGTTGCATTCGGGATTTTGACAATACCGGCTGGTAAACCAATCCGTGTGATGAAAAATCTGAGAGTATGCGAAGACTGCCATACAGCGATTAAACACATATCAAGAATTGTGGGAAGGCTGATTATACTGAGGGATTCTAATCGCTTTCACCATTTCAAGGATGGCTCATGCTCCTGTGGGGATTACTGGTGAGAATATTGGAGAAGTTGAGATGAGGTTGGTACCAAAATTGCATAAACAGTGTTTCGTTTGTTTTGTCATAATAGCATGATGAGAAATTTTGAAGTAAAAATGCTCCAAGGATCATTTGCTGTCTGGGATGTAAATTTAAGGAGATCCTACTAATAATGGGCAAGCATAGCATACAGTACATGGCTTATCTGGATACCAAAGCTAATGGAATATAACAAAATGCAGACAGCAGGAATTAGGATTGTGAAGGCGGTTCATTATTTTTTCAAAGCATAGTACAAAGGAAGAACAATGATTTCCTGTGAAATGGCAATGATGAACTGATTTTATACAGAGAGGAAGTGTGTTCACCAGCCACCAGGTACTACAAACATGTTCTTCTTGTTATTTTGGATCAAGTATAAGTAGCACCTTCTTGGCAGAGACCCATTTCTGTTGCGATTTCTGAACTTTCGTCAAACTTTGTTTAGCTAGTAATGGAGTTGCATATTTTTCACCAAGTAAAAGCTTGATTGAGCAGATTTTATGACTGTTTTATCTTTGTTTCTTACTCCTAGCATATTGCTTCTTCTAACGCCAATACACCTGCCTGCTTTGTCGAATCACCCGTCTTCACAACCTTTCCTCACTTCATTCTGTAGTCAGTCACTATTGCAATCTCAAACTTACCTGGTTCAGTTTTGTGATGGAATTCAAGCTTAATAAGTAACTTTTCTCGGCATCTTCTGCTCTGTTAGTAAGTTTTATGCCATATATTTGTTCAATTCCTCTAATGGTGGCCTGTTGTTCAGTATTACATCTATGACAGCTAGGGTTTGACAGGGGAGCTTTAATTTTTGTTCTACCTGCAGGTTTTAGCTGCTTCAAGGTTAAACTTCCCAGGAGCCTGGCAGATTTTTATATTTCCTTTCCCTTGCTCTACCTGCAGATTTTAGCTGCTTCAACGTTAAACATCCCAGAAGCATGGTAGATGCTACAGGTGATCTCTAAATTGAACATATAAATTTCTGATTTATATTTCTTTTCCCTTACTCTACCTGTTACCCTAACTTTTCTTCTTTGTGTTGTTTTTGTAGGTTCTCTCGGTATGGAATTGATTGGTGTGCAGTGCATTTTAGCAGTGTAGGGATTCTTAGCTTTCACAGCAGTACTGCCGCCGGTGCCCAAGTTTTAGGGTAAGTAACCAAGTTTGATAAAGATATGGGCAGATGGTAGGAAGCTGTAGATAAAATTAGAGCAAGTTCAATGATAGCTAGGTTAAGCGTCCCTGGACCATGGGCTGCATTGCAGATTTGTGACTATGATGTTGTAAATTTGTGTTACCTGTTCTTTTAGGAACGGCGGCGACTATGATGTTGTAAATTTGTGTTACCTATTCCGACGGGAACTGGTGACTATGATGTTGTAAATTTGTTTATGTTACTTACCAATTGATGTTGTAAATTTGGGTTACCTATTCCATTAGGAAACACGTTTACAATTCATGTGACAGCAATGAGAGACTGGCTACGGCAACCACGAGTGATTTGGTTTCAATCCGACATTTGTTGCACATTTGCACCCACAACCTTGACAACAATAAGAGACTGGAAGCCACAGCTGATCTCCACAGCTTGCACGAACTCGTAAGAGTCCAAAAACGCCACACCCATAGGGCCATAGCCATGCATAAGAAAACTAATAATAAGTGGGAAGCCTGTGGCTCTCCAAAAGGGGACCTTGTCAATCGTGACTAAAACATCAACGAGAAGAGAAACAAACTTGTTGACATAATGTTCTTATATCCCAACATACACTTCTTGTACATGCTTTTCTTCTTCTTCTTCAGTATGATGGTAACTGATTTACGCTCTCAAGCTCAACTAGGATACTGTAAACTATGATAAACTGAACTAGACTATCAACATACATGGGTCTATTCACAAACCTATATGCACAGAAGTCCATTGTATGAACCGGCATTACCATGTACGATAACCTTGAGATGATCTAAGTAACCAAATTATTTGGAAAAGATTTGTCAGAAGCTGGCTGAGCTGGTTCTTCGGAGTTGGTACTTCACATCATCTGATAGGTCACCGGGAAACAGATTATCAAACTCCTGCAATACAAACCCAACAGAGACTCAGAAACCCAAGTTTTTGGGGTCATGTGCCCAATTAAATGAAATTAATCACCAAGAAAAGAAACCAGAACCAAACTTGCATCAGTTTCAAATAGAAGTTCTAAGGTTATGACATGCTATTTAAAAGTAGCCTTCTGTTTTCAAATTTCGACTAGAAGAGCAAAAAGAGGTGTATCGTGAGTTCAATCTTCAAGGAGGGGATACCATGACAAAATTAAGGAAAGGGGAAGGAAATAGAAGTATAAATGAATTTAACAAATCAAGAAAAAAAATGATGATGGTGATGCAGCAACAATGGGAAACTGTCATAAGGTAACAGTTAGGAACCAAGTTGTAAACATAACTAGTAAGTTCTAAAACTAATACAAGTTTCAGATTTTAAAATTTACCAATGTAAATGAAACAATAGGAAGCACTATTGTTTCTCTATAGACCTTTTTTTGTTATAATGGAGAGATCACTATCATTTTGCATGCAGTATTTCATCAGACTACAAGGAATTTGGAAAGTTCAACATACAATTTCGGTGTTTTCTTCGTAAGGAAAATGGTCAATTCAGTCCAAAGAATCAGAAAAGAACCATAGGAGCTTTCTCAAACAGATATTTTCTTTTGTTCTTGCAACTTTTCAAGTCAGTAGAGAAACAGATTAAGCACTAGATGTTCCAAAAAGAATACTGTGGGGCAAGTGGCATACACAGGAGTGGAGGTGGGAATTTGGCTTCCAGAATCTGTACATAACTCTAGTGCACTAATTATTCAATCTAGTCAACAATTCAAAAAGGTTTGAACAAGAGAATGACACAAAAGTCACCAAGACTACAGCAAAAAATTTGGGCAATCACCAATATCAACTCGTAAATAAACAGGGTGATGATCTTTAAAAAACAACACCAAAAAGTCAAGATGAAAATAAGGACCACCTTCTCTTTCTTGAGCTTTAAATTTTCCATCTCTAGGCGCGATACTTTGCCTACCAACTCGCTGTGATATGCCTGCATATTTGAGTATAAATCAATCAGGATGGTGGAAGAATTTAGAATGTACAAGACAATAGCAAGTCCAGTTGTCTTGTTTACCTGTTTCCTAGCACGAGAACGAGCAGCAGATTCTCTGTTTTTTATCTTTCTCTTCAGTTTCCTTTCTACAACCGTTTCAGGCCCATCCTTATTACAACCAAACATTGATACATCTGACAGTAAACCTACTGAAGGCGCAGGTGACAAGTTGAACTGAGCCGAGAGAGACTGTTGAGTATCAACCGAACCTAATCCTAGTCCTGGACTCAACGAATCTTCTTCATAAGCCCCAGCTTTTGTCAAGAAATCCTCCAAAGTCATTTCGCCCCAAGTATTATCTTTCTCGGTTTTCACAAGCACACCATTGCCACCATTTTCCCCTGATTGGATCGCCTTCCACACCTCGTCAACTGTCTTCTTGTTCAAGGATCTATTAAGGCTTCCCTGCTTCTGCAATGCTGCCAATGCTGAAGAAGAACCATCCCCCGTCCCCGCCCCAGCAGGCTGAGGCAAATCAGCACTCGACATGCTTTTAAGAAGCTCATCGAGATTCATGCTTCCAAGAGTCTTACCCTGAACACCAATTTGGTTTCCTAACTCTTCCAAAGGCAAATTGTACCATGAATTCTGCCTAGCTATTTGGAATTGTAACTGCTGTAAACCATTACCACCACTTCCACCAGAAGCTCCTACAGCCTGAACAACCCCCATTCACAAACCACTCCAATAATACAATTATTATCACAAGCCTCACAGACCCAAACTATCATTAATATCGCTATAAATACTTAATTGAAATTGAAATTGCTCCACATTTAGGTGATCTAACAACTCCCCACTGCCCTGCAATTAATATACAAATAATCAATCAGATTCTGAAACTAAAAATTCAGGAAAAACACCGCATTTTCATATCGGGAAGAACACTCAAACAATCGAAAGAGATGATCTTTCGCCGGGGATAGTAGAATTGAATTATGAAAAAACTCGAAAGTAGCATGAATTGAAAGAAATCAGAAAGGAAACAAGAAGTAAAGCAGAAAGGGATTGGAATAATGATGAATACCCATACCTAAAGATCTGGAATATTATTATGACGGGAATCAGACCAGCAAAAGGAAAAAGAGATCAAACTCTATCCCTTTTTTTGTCTTTTGGATGGTGGATCCTCTAGATGTTGCTGTTCGACAAGAGACGGGACCTTTTTGACTAACAAGGAAGTTCTCGAATCTACTGAACGGTTTCTCCCTCGACTCGCAGAGCTATGTGTTTCTCATCTGTCGACTATGGGGCAACTGCGCATGATGGGAATGAGATTTTGGGCCTGTAATGGGCCGTTGTAGTGTCTAATTGGGCTTGGCCCAATTAATATTTGTTGCTGGTTTTACACCAAATGCTCATTCCCACCCACAAAAAAAAAAGGTCTACACCGAAGTTTAAATGAGTCTATATTAAAAATTATAAAATAATCGGCGAGACAAACTCGAATCATTGAATAGAGAGGCGGATGAAACGGGTAATATCCGAATTTGTCCAATGATCGTCTTATACCTAACACAATGTATTAATCTCAATATGTTTTTGAATCGTGACAGATTGCAAAGTCGAGCATTCTTTGCAATAACGTTGACAACCCCTTTATTTTGCTTATTCGTTACGATGTGAGACAACACTGTTCATTTGGGTGGCTAGAAAACGATAATCGTTATGGAACACACAATGTCCTAAGAGGAGGTTGTCGGTGTAAGAGTGATCTCAATGGATGTCGTCCCCTGAATGTATCAAATAATACAAGTCGGGGTAGTCCACTGAGTCTCACCATGATCATGAAGAAACACACATATTGAACAATGTAAATAATGTCTTGGTGGTGGTAAATGAACCTACCACACTTCTACATAGAGTGGGGTCAAAGATAGAAGGATTATATGTTGGGGAGAGTTTGTAGGGTGTGTTAACCAGTGATGAATAAAAATATATAACCGGACTAATTCGATATAGTAACTTGATGACCCGTTCTAAAAAAGTTTAATCCAAAAGTATTCCCTGAACAATTATATTTTGATTTGGGAACCTTTTCGGATCGGATATACATCGGGTTTGCCACATGTACAATTCTAACGGGTGCTTGAGGTCTCATCTAAAACCCTATCGGCACAAGGCAATGTCTTGTGCCCGAAGCAGGGCTATAGGGGTATTGTATCCGGTCTTCGTCTAGCAGGAGATATTAGTTGTCATCATGTGATCCTCGATACTGGTTCACAACCGGTTTATAGAAGGTTGGGCTACGTTGTTGCTCCTTCCCATAAGCGACCGTCAATGCTTCCTTTGTAGAAACTAAATGTACAGACTTGACAAATCCATTGAGAGGCAAATTACGATGCAAACTACTTTGCTATTGATGAAGACTACTTTATGTTGAGTAAAAATGTACACAAATGTACAAAACGCTTTTTTATGTTTTATTCGAATACAAATTTACAAAACACATTTTATTTTATTTTTATTTGAGTTCGACCCTCTCTTTTTGACCTTTTGATTCTAAGTTATATAAATACCGATGTTTGGTTTGGTTTTGGTGATTTGGACTGCACCCGTTTTTGGACGGGTTGCCTACGTACCTCTTTAAAGAGGATCAAGTCTCACGTAGTTCCGTGCGGTGTTTTCATGCATCAGAGAATCAAAGTCCCGACCCACCTTCTAGGAAGGGTTGCCTAGACAATGATCCAACTATCATTTGCATGGTATTTATATATCGACCATGCATCAAAGGATTAAACTAAACCCACCTTCTAGGAAGGGTTGCTTAATTTATCCCGCTATCACGCGCATGATCAAGAAAAGTGTTGGGTTATTTATTTTATTATTGTTTTTAAGACCCGTGACTGAATCTGATTCATAAATTACCAAATTTCCTACGTATCCATTATTAGGAATCAAGTCGTACGTAGTTCTTATTTGTTTGGACTTTTGTGGTTAAACTCGACGAGCGGATGCTTTATATCGAGTTCATGAATATTTGAGAATTTTGGTTTAACTCTAAGATTTATTTTAGAGTTGGTTTTATTTAAATGGTGCGACTGAATCCAATATTGGATTTCCTACGTAGCTCGGAAAGAGCATCAAGTCATGACGTATTTCTAGATAAAAATATATAAAGTTTGGATTTTTGATTTGTGGTTAAACTCGATGAGCGGATGCTTTATATCGAGTTTAGAAAACTTGGTGTATTTTGATTTTACGTCCAAGATTTAATTCAAAATTTATTTTACTCGGACGGGTCGACTGAATCCAATTTAATTTGGGATCGGATTTCCTACGTAACTCAAAACGAGTATCAAGTCATAACGTAGTTCTACCAATTTATTTTATAAAGAGATATTTGATTTATGTCCGAGATTTATATCAAAATTTACTTCACTCGGACGGGGCGACTGAATCCAATTTAATATCGGATTTCCTACGTAGCTCGGAAAGAGCATCAAGTCATAACGTAGTTCTGCAATGAAAGATAATTTGGATTTGATTTGCGACTGTACCCGATAATATTTTAAACTTAGTATCGGGCTACCTACGTAGCCATTTGAGTGGCGCAAGTCCTTACGTAGTTCTAAATAAGGATGTTTAATTACGATACATAATCGTAAATTTATGATCCTAATTATAAGATTTTGTCTTAATGGGATCACTTTTATAAATAACATATTTATGGGTTATTTTTTATAAAAGTTAATTTTTATGGATTTATTTTATAAATAAACCAATAGTTGAATTGGAAGGGATACCTTTCCACGTAAATTAATTTTACAACATTAATTACTTTGTTTTTCTTTTCTTTTTCTTTTTAAGAAAAATGATATGGGTCCATTTTTCATTTGATTACTCTCTCCTACTTTCTTTTTTCCTTTGTTTCTTCTTCTTTGTTGTCTTCCACAAGAAAGCATTTTATAGACATCATTGACAAAAAGCTATACTTGAAGTCTTTTGAAAGACAAATTTGAAGAAGTACGGGAGTTCATTTACAATTGGATCAAGATTGTTGGAGAGAACCAAAGAAGAAGGCCATAGACATGAAACGCATTTTTGTAGCAACATTTGGGATAATTGTAACAATCGAAAGTAGTTACTTCCAATATGATTACAAGTTGGTGTAGTGGTCGAAAGTAAGCACTTTCGATCCAACTACGAGCCGATGTAGTGATCGAAAGTAGAACCTTTAGGTCCGATTATGGCAATTAGCGTCTATTTGATCCTTCAACTTGGAGGTGTCAATGAATAAAACAATTTTCTTGGGTTTGTTTTTGTCAACCCCAAACGTGACTTGGGATAATTAAAAGTCTTGATCATGTAAAGATGATGTTTGACTTATTTCATTTGCCTTTTACTAGCATAATGTAGTTCTTCCTAACTCCCAATTTGAATATTTCCTTCTTTTTCTTTGTTGTTGCAGTAAACGTATGTTTGCAACTTAGTAAAATGAAGAAAGAAGAAGACTTCTTTACTATTGTTTTATAGCAAAGAAAATAGGAGCTAAAAAAAAAAAGTAATTAATAACCCCTATAAATTCTCCACCTTCCACATTGTACACGTTGACACATTTTACCCAATTTACTTCTTATTTTCTTTTATTTGTTTTATTCTTTTCTTTCTCTTCTTCTTTTCATTTCTCTGTAACTTAATACTCTCTTCATCTCCTGGTCTCTTGCAGCAAGAGACAAGAGCAAATATGAAAAGGACAATCTTTAAAGCGATATCGCAAGATCTAAAGAAGTGAAGTGCGAAATGGTGAAGATTCGCTCTCGACTCCGAAGAAAAAGAAGAGAAGTGTAAGAACTCCGTGTTTGGGCTTGAATCGATTTTGAGATCATTCCTAGAGTTTGGATCTTTGTTAGACCGTTGTTTTGTGTTTGTATTTGTGGAGAAGAAGAACGGAAATTCCGTTATATATATTTAAACTAAGACCGAAATCAAATCGAAGTTGATTTCGATCTACATGTGATTATAGGGGTAAAAGAATTCTCTTTCAATCCCACTACGATCCGTGTCGCAATAGCGAAACCATTTGATTTCAAACATATATGCGATTTGAATTCGATCGAAACCTTTATTTTGAGATGTTAAGGCTTCTTCGTCTCCTTCGGGGTACTTCATTTCCGGTTGATGTTCTTCTTCCGTTGTTCTTCTTTTTGTAGATGGCTAGAAAGAAGACCCTCATTGTTTCTTACTCTCCATGTACAAATTGAAAGAAGGCTAGTTTGAGAATTGGAGGTTCATCTTCTTACAAAAAATGGAGTCTCCTCTCTCTCTGTATTTAATTTTGCTCTTTCTTCTTTTTCTTGCTCCAGATTAGCCTCCCCTTTCTTTATTTTTTAAAAGTCCTCTTCCCCACTTATACTTCTGTTGAAGAAAAGTTACGTGGTTTAGAGAAGTTATACCCATTAACCTCCCACTAACCTTTTTCTTTTATATAACTTTTTCTTTATCAAGTATATTTGTACTCAACTTGACAGAGAATGACTTTTTTTATATTTTAAATTTAATTTATTAATTTAGTATAATATCAGCTAATTAGTATATTTAGCTTTCATACTAAATTGATACAGATTAGGAGTAGGCTATGTTTGAACAATAATTTTTAACGACTTAGATTCACACTTAATGTTTGTGACACATTTTTTATATATATATAAAAAAAAATATGTCCGTAACTTTGATGATAAAACTTTAGCTTCATGCGAAATTTTGAGTAGTTAATCGTTTTTTTTTATTTCATGAAATTTAAGATTTGCGAAATTTTACCCCCAAACAGTCTTGTTCTCTTACGACCCCTTTTGTTTTGCTCTAAATAATACTCGATGACGTCCTTTATTAAAGTTCTTCCTTTATTTCTCACAAAAGATATAGTACTTACTTCTATTAATATAATTAAGTAGGATCAAATATAAATTTGCTCCCATACTTGAGTAATGTAAGGAAAAACAAATATTATTGTTGTGTTTGGCAGCAAAAAAACACTAGTGTAGTGTAAAGGAGTATTTATAAGTGTTTCAATGTTTAACGGGTGTTTAGTCTTCCGAAAAAATCAGTGATTATTGTTTTTAGAAGTGTTTATGAAACTCTTGTTCAAGCAAGAGTTTCTCATTCACACTAATGTTTTTTGGCATAAAATTACTTTGTTGTCCTTACACTTTATCCGTAATTACCACCAAAATCAATTCTCTCACCTAAAATCTCGTTATGAGCACCATCGGTAGAAGTGGTAGTCGAAGAGGAAGGAAGGTGTTGGTTGCTCGTTGAAGAAGAACGCGAGGACGAACAGGTATATAAAATCAATCCTCTTTGGTTTGTCTGGAATTAGTTACGAACAAGTGTTTGTTCACTCACCTAAATAATCTCGTTTTGAACAACATCGACAAATTAGTGGTTGTCGAAGAAAAGGGAAGGTGAAGTTGGTTGGTCGTTGAATAAGAAGAAGGTGAAGACAAACCAGGTATAAAAAGCAATCATCTCTTGTCAGTATGGAAATTGTTACGATTAGGGCTTGTTTTTTGAACTAGTTACAATTAGGGTTTGTTCCTGAAACTTGTTACGATTAGGGTTTTGTTTATGGAACTTGTTACCACTTCTACCGTTGATGTTTAGAACGAGATTTTATGTGAGAGAAGGTCACTTATATAGTTGGTTTTTGTGGTAATTACCGATAAAGTGTAAGGGCACATAGTAATTTTACGCCAAAAAAACTAGTGTAAATGAGAACCCCTTGCTGGAATGATGGTTTCGGAAACACTTCCGAAAACACTAATCACTAGTGTTTTTCGGAATACCAAACACTCGTTAAACACTCATTTACACTAGTGTTTTTGTTTTTCCAAACACAACCTAATTCCGCAAAGGCACCCGTTGAGAAATCAAGAGGAGAACATACAAACATCAAGGTATATAGTGCAATTTGTACTTTTAAAAATAAATAATATGAATTTATTGTAGTAATAAAACGAATAATACATACTCCGTAGTAAATTAGAGGTAATTGAGTGTAGAAAAACGTGAACAACTTAATTATTGAATAGAAAAAAATTGGTCGAAAAATCCGAATTATAATACCTAAATTCTTTATTTTTTTGTTATTAATTAAAAATAATAACTTTTTCTTTTATAAATTTTCAAAAATATACTTTGTTGTCACGGTTGAATTATTTAATCAAGAATCAAAACCCCATTTTTTAAAAAAAGTTTTATGGGCAATTTTGGTAATTAGGTCTTTTCGAAAAACTAGATGAGCAACTAGGACTTTTTAATGTTTCAAAAGTAAATATACTCCAACCTTTTGTATTTATTTTCAAAGTCTACACGCTCTTCTCTTAAAATTTACATTTACCAAACACAAAATTAGAAAAAGTCTAGTAAACCAAATTGTCTCAATTTTTGTTTAGAAATTCGCCATTATAAATACGAAGTAGTATAATCTTATATAGAAAATATCATTAGAAAATGAAAACAATACTCAGTATATAATGAGAAATTAATTAAATACTTTTAAAATTAAACAGAATCCAGGGTTATGGAAAGTGGAAACCCCATTCCTCTCTTCACCCATAGTTCCCATGTAAAGAAGTCTGCGCCCCAGTCTATCTCTCTCATCAAATCCGCACTTTCTTGTCGTCTGCAACCGTCAACTCCTCTCTCTCCTACAAAAACCCTAATCTCCGCCAAAACCTCTTTCTCGGTTTCTCTTTCCAACCCCACGAGTTCTGCGCACTCTCTCCTTCTCTCTCCTTCAATCCAGTTAAAGTGTCGTTCACTGTCGGACTATGACCAGCGTTCACGGAGGAGCGTTATATCTGTCGATCTCGAGTGAATCCAATTGGATTTTTGTTTGATTAGACTTTTTCATTTCCGAAGTTAAGCGTTATTTATCGTTTCTTTTGCTGTAGGATCTGTCCGTGAAAATTTGATTTGACAGGCTTTTAGAAACTCAGATTGAAGTTATTGTTTGTGTTTAATGGTTATGGTGATGGCGGAGAATGACATTCCTCCTAAAGAGCATGTGGTTAGTGAAGGTAGTGAGTCGGGATCCGAACCTAAGTCACCGTGGAAGAGGCCGGTGGAGAAGTCCGCTCAATCTGCGGTAATGGCGTCGGAGAAGTGGCCGGCGCTGTCAGATGTACACCTGGCAAAGAGTTCTGAAGGTTCTTCGAAGTCTCCGTCGCAAGCGACTGATGAAGAGAACGCGGTCACAGTGGCGGCAACAACAGATGCTCCGGTAAGGGATTATCTTTTTTTTTTTTGTTAAATTAGACATATTGTGGTCTAGAATCAGGGGATTTATTTTAATCTGGTTGTTTTATTTGCTTTTATGTGCTCAAACACAATTTGTTTTACATGCATGTTATAGTGTGAAAGTATCTGTGAGGAGTGTGAAACTTTTTTTATGTCTTGCAGCACAGTATCGAGCAGAACTTGTACATTTTGGTGTTAAAATGCATTTTCATATTTTTTCCTGGGGGATGATAATGTAAACTTGTCTGGATTATCCCTATGGAGACAGGACTGATTCCTTGACCCTTTTACATCCTTTCTTGCCTTCAGTTTATTACTCTAGGGAAATTCCAGTTGAATATATAGATATGTAGCTTTTGAGCATTCTAAAGTTAACCTGCCTATATAGGCACTCGAGACTATGCACCAGATTTGGCTCCTTTTGCTAAGTAATGGCGGTCATGCAACTGTTTCGAAGTTAACTGACAATCTCCAAATTCTGTTTTGTTCAAAATGAGTCTTTGATAAATTGTTGTTCGATGCATGTTTTAAGAGGCATGCTGGAAAATATTTTCTTTCCTTTCTTGAATATCCTATTGTTCTGTTTAGGCAGGTGTGATTTACGGTATTTCGTAGACTTTATTGTGTTTTCCTTTTAACATACGGCAGTCTGCCATTTTGTTTGTTCTCATTCATGTTCTGATATCACTAGTTGATGTGTGTTTTTAGGTAAATTCCTCAGGAAAAACATTTAGACCCTAGTAATCATGTTCGCTTTGAATGAATGATTGATTGAAGGAGGGAAAATAATATTTGCATGGCAAAGGGAAATCACAACAATGTAGTTTTCATTTTTAATTATTCCTCTTCATTTGATTTGTCTTCAAAGTAACTGCTTCTCTGTTGTGTTTGACAATCCCACTTAACAGTTGAATACAATGGGTTTGCTGCCGCTGCAAAGGCATAAATAGAGCCATGTTGGATTTGCTATTCTTTATATTTCAAAGATCTTATTGTTTCAAATGAGTTCTAAGTGATATGACGAAATGATTTACATTTACAAGAACCGATGAAGTCAATAAACATAAAGTGGAATTTGTCACTAATGTAATATCAGTGTCACAGTGTGACAGAGTCTGTTCCTCCCCATGGGAGTCATGTTTTAGTTTTGACTTTATTTTTATTTTCAGGTCGCAATCTGACTTGCAAGAAGAGGTGATTCCCAAGTTTAAACAGAACATTTTGATTTTTTTTAGTGGTGTCAAACAAAAAATGACAGTTGAAAGAACAAGGGGAGGGAGAGAATTTTGTTTCTTTGAATCATAATTGCCGCTAAGATGTGGAAGTGAAAGAAGTTATTAGAAGAAGGGTACATAGAGTAAAAATGGCATACTTGATTCCTGTCAGTCCATACCTATCTGCCGCAACCACCATGTTGAGTGGAGAACCCTTGTTTCCATTTCTTTCTGATCCTCCTTTTAATAAGTTGCCTTTCAGTGACGGGTAATAATTTTTTCCTTTCAGTGACCATTTTTTCCCTCTTTCTAGTTCTCTTTGGGGGACTGTTGCTAATTTGGTATGCCATCAATAGATTTGGTAGTAAAACATTAGGAGGGAAGTGTTGAGGGACAATAGTTAATGGGAAACTGTTTTGCCTTTTCTAGTTTTGGATAACGAGGATATGTTAAGGGATAGTAATTATGAAATTAGGGTATCCGTCAGTTGTAGTTCCTATATGACCTCTTTAATAGAGATCACTAGAGAGACAGTCTTCTGTCTCATAAACCTTCGTTGAATTGCCCATAATGGTCAAATAAGGGTTTTGATTACCTATCTTCTTTCCTTGTGAACTTTTCCATTTTTTTTGTATGCGTGACCAAATAAGGATTTTAATTATTTGTATTCGAAAAGCCCATCTGGGAGTTTCAAGTTTTCACATCATTTATTGCTAGATTTGATTTTTTTTTGATGTTTTCATATTAAATGCAAAGATTGCCTAATAAAAGGATTTTGATTAGGATGCAAATTGCATGAGATTGTTGTCTATGGGGCTGCTTGGGAAAAAGGAACATCGTAAACTTAGGTAGTAGATTGTGAAATAAGGGGAGGGCAAGATCGTCCATCGTCAGAGGACCTGGTAGAGGTGTCAGCTGCTACCAACTGTGTGAGGTAGATCAGTAGGTGGCATTGGAAGCAGAAGCAACTATTGAACGGAAGAGAAGGGCCAAAGGAGCTATAATTTTCTCCCTTAAGTTAAGATGCAACATTGATAGAATAGGCTAGCTGATATACTTCTATAATGCAAGACTCTCACTTCAATTAGGGTTCGTATAAGAGCCACCCCTGTATACATATACTGCAATATTGTATATCCATAAAATACAAAGCACGTTCCTGATATGGAATGCCTAGCTAAATAATCTTGCCTTTGAATTCTTATTGTGTGCCTGAATATGATAATTGAACCAAGTCCGCGAATTTGGTAACCTTGGGTAATATAGCTTATTAAGATTTGTGATGGATATGGACTCTAGGAAAAATAATCTCTAGTTAGGAATTAGTGACTTTACATGTATTATTCTTTATCAAGAAGTGGCTAAAGGTGTGTTTTCTGTTTTTTTTTTTATGTAGCTTTGAATCCTCAGTTGTTTCTCCGTTCACGCTCTTTACATTTAATCTGAAACGACTTGATTTCTTTTGCTCTGAGATTCTTTATTAGCATCACATTATATGCACTGTGGTGCTTACTGTTTAACCTCAATTAATGCTGAGAAGGTGTTTAGTTTAAGAGTACTGAATCCTGGTAAACATTATTGATATATCTGTATTATGTTGCAGGCTTCTCATGGATTTCGGAAGTCATATGGTGGTGGAAATGGACATTCTTCACATAGACACGGGCAGTCACGCTATCATAAGGGTGGGTCTAAACGAGGCCCAAATGGCGCACCACCCTTTGCTGTACCTGTACCTGTACCTGGACCCTATTATCAACCTATAGTACCTCATGTTTATCCTCCTGTGGTGCCTGTTCCACAACCAATGCCAGTTCATGCATATGGTTTCCAACCACCCCCTGCATCCTTTGCTAGTGCAGATAACCAGTTACCCAAGTCAGGATCCCAGGCTCCTATGCAAGCTTTTGGCCCTCCTGTCCCTGGTATGGATACTGGTCGAAGTATTCAGCCTCCTCGGGGGGATTCTGTTGTTAATGCTGCCAACTTCTCTGATAGAAGACCAAATGTTCCTGAAGGTAGAGGTCTAATGCATCCTGGATGGCACCCTCAACGATCAGTTGGTCCAAGGGAGAGCATTGCTATGCAACAAAATATGGCTCCGAGAACTTATATGAGGCCAGTATATTTTGCGGCGGCACCTCCATTTGTTGGAGGACCTCCTTTCCCTGGTAATAATTTTGGTAGGCACTGCAGTTACATGATTCCTTTTACCGTGACATGTATAGCTATTTACTTTGAATTTAACTATTGTGTTACTCTCTGTTCAATTACATTCTACATTAATAATGTTCAATTGCATTCTCCTTTATATCTTGTTATTTGTATCCTCAGTGAACCTTTTGTCTTGATGATCAAAATAGTAGTACAAAATTGTTTGTTTTAACAAATGTGGAAATGCAAATGAGCTAGAAACAGTTGCAATAAAAAGGAAGAGGGACCACACTCAATATAATAATTGCCTTCAATCAAATTGAGATTATGACAAAAGAGTGCAAGAGAAAAAGTATATTTCCTGGCATCTGCTTACTCCAGCCTTGGGGTTTGTTACTGTGCGATGTTTTCCACTCTATCCACTATCCTGCTTATGCCAGAAATTTAGAGGAAAGTCTCAATTTCTCTTTGCAACTAGCACACAAATTTTCAAATGCTTGGCCGAATTTGAAGTCCTGTGTAGTATTGATTAATTGGAACATTCCCTCTAGCTGATAGTTCATAGTTGCTGTGAGAATAATTATATGCCTCTGCACGATGAAGTATCTTAGTGACTCTTTCTATGTATGCACCATGTCTCATTGTAGTTTTGCTCTCGAACATCTCACAAATAAACATTAGCTATGTGTCCTATCCACTACCAGAATCAAGTGCAAACCATAATCTATAGTATTGCTGCAAAAACATTTGTATAAATGACCATTATATTTCCGCATCGATGACTCATCATCTGTACCGTGTATGAATATGTTAATCTTTTAAGTATGGTATCTTGTACTTATGTTCAGACTGATTTTCCTTTGCATGAAAAAATCTTTTGGTTAGGCATTAGTTTGTGCATTTGGTGATAAAGTAAAATGCATAACTTGTATTAATTTTCCATCTTATTTTGCTAAATTATATCTCCGCAAGTTTCTTACTGATATTGTGTCTACACTGTTCTTGCTTCAGTTCCTGGTCAAATGTATTTTCCTACTCCACCTCCAGGTTCTATCAGGCCTCCCTTTTCGCCTCGATATGCACCAGAACCTTTGAGCCCTTTGGTACCCGTACTATCACCAGAAACTATGGCTTTGAAGGAGAATATTGTTAAGCAGATTGAGTACTACTTCAGGTCTGTTGCCTGTGGGACTTTTTTCTATCAATGTTTCATCAGTATCTATGTTGCTCTCAAGAAAGTATTTTTTAGGATGCTATATATTTTTATTATTAATTCACAACTTAACTATTTTTGCATTTTGTTTGGCTGTCATGTTTATTTGTCATTTTCTGCATACAAGTTCGTATAAGTCACTTTGCATGATAATACATTCTAGTATCTTTATTCCTTATCTTACAGGCAATTCCTTAAGTTCCGAGCTTCCAAATTTTGAATTACCTTCAATTGGAGCTTTATGCTTTGAGCATTTCGTTGTAGGACATTAATAGAAGGTTCATTAATAGTTCTGCTTTTGGTCAATCAGAACCATTGTTTTCCTTTGATTTTTCATTTTACTTCAGTCAAGTTGTGAATTTGTGATTACAAATAAATGTGTAATATACTAATATCTCCCGTTTTTAATATTCAATTTTGTCAACATTACGAGGTGGTGTGTTTTGCCCGTTTCTCCTTTCTTGTCTGCCAAATGTTGCTCCCTAACCTGTTAAATAGCTCATTTAGGTCTAAACCATAAAACCTGCCAGGAAGTGTTATTATATAGTTGCTTACCTGAATTTATTTGACTTGGCAGTGATGAAAATTTGCTCACTGATCACTACTTGATTTCTCAAATGGACGAAGAAGGATGGGTTCCAATATCAGTTATTGCCGATTTTAGAAGGGTAATATTTTCCTAGCCCTTGTTTTTCTCAGTTTCATGTACTATTTAGTTTTCTCTGCTTCAATTATTCAGCACATAGACCTAGTTTACTCGATGGCTACTTGTGAATATGTGTACCGAGTGGGCCTTAGTAAGAAGGGTAAGCGGTAGTTCTTGCAGTTTTCTTATTTGATGTGTTTGTTACAGGTCAAGAGAATGTGCGCAGATATAGTATTAATTGTGGATGCTCTGCAAATTTCAAATCTTGTGGAAGTTCAGGTAAATTGTGATTCTGTGCTAAACAATTCAGAGGATACAATATTTCTTCCCCTTTTCCCTGGTTTCATTGTAAATAAACTAGTGGAGCGTGATTTGCAGGGTGAAAAAGTCAGGAAACGTGAAAGCTGGGTAAAGTATGTTGTTGCATCTCCGAAAGATAAAATAGCTGATGAGCAGGTAATAGTGAAAGTAGCTGAAGGTGAGAAGCCCAGTGAACATAGAATGAGTTTGCCAACTGAAGGAACCACTGGTTTACTGCCAAGTAGTGAAGTTAAGATTGACGTATCCTCAAATAAGGGAACATTAAACTGTGTAAATAGCAGTTCAAGTGTTGAAAAGACTCTGCCTTATACTGGTCGACATGCTTCATCTGTCGAACGTGTGGTGCCAAACGAGAGATTTGTACCCCAGACGAGCTATAAGACCTCAGGTGTTGGTCTGGACCAAAGTTTGACCATGGATGAACATTATAGTGGTGCTAAATCAAGACGAATGGTTTCTCAACAAGTTGAAGGCGGTAAACTTCCTTCCAGTTCGGGTGCAGATGTTGATGATATCGCTGATGATTTTGGAAGCACCTTCATGCTTGATGAAGAGCTAGAAATGGAGCAGAAAAAGGCTAGCAAGGAAGACCACTATTCACTAAGGAGGTAGCAGTTATTATTTTTCTTGGGTTTTGTTTTGACAAATGCGTTTTCTGTTTGTTTGTTTACATATAAAGTTCAGTGGCATATATAAAGAGAATTTTGTTCCGTGGCTCTCAAAATTATGATGTGAGAGTAATGACATGTCATCCTTATAAGTTTAAAAAAATGAGAGCCCGGATGTTATAACTGCATTTTTGAAAAGACTGCTAAGGAAGGACTGACTTGAATTGGTCAAGTATCATGCTTTAGGGGGTGTTTGGTTGCAAATCTGGAAACGAATCTTGTCTATGTGCATGTCATTTTTTCATTTATAAAGTTAATCCTAGGGTGAATGCTTTCACATTCCCAATGTTAAATTTGATCCTTTTCCTCGTTTTGTTTCCCTACGATGGGTCAAAAATAATTAAACAGATGGAATGCTTCGCCCTAAGGATTAAATCTATAAATGAACAATGATATGCAAATAGACTAGGTTTGTTTCCTTTGCAGTGTTGCAACCAAACACCCACTTAGCATTTTCAACTAAGTTTAATAGAGAAATGGATATACTGATTCTTCTTTGGTGTGCACTTCTTATACTTTTCCTTACGCGGATTGGATATGCTTATGCTAATATGCTCATTGCGTGACACACTCAGTCCTTGTAACTTTTCTTGACAACAGTGATACAAGTATATTTGCGTATTGCAGTCACCGAAATGTGCAAAATCTGATGCTTGTGACTTTTCTGTATGCAACATGTGTCTTTATATTGAATTTCTCTTGAAAGGATTGATGAGGATGATGATGAGATTGGAATGAACGACCAGGATGTTGAGAGACTTGTTATCGTCACCCAGGTATTGTGTTTCTGAAATTTATCTTGTAGTGTAATTTAATTCTTAGTTGTTAAGAGTGAAGCTTCCTTTATCGGGCCCATTGAAATCCTCATCTGTAGGTTAATCAAAGTCTTTAGTCATTGTTTCATACTTGTGTGAAAGAGGTCATGTTGCTGCTTGTAAAGATGTCACTATATATCTTAGATGTCTGGATCTGTATTGGGAATATGAGTACTCTATGCACTCTGATGACTTTTCGAGCGACACTCAAATATAAGTAACGAGAAAACAACTCATGGAAACCAATGGGAAAACCCACTAAATATTTCACTAAGCTAACAGATGAGTCGACTGCTCAAACTACCCACAAGGCAATAAGCCTCGACACTATCTTTTCTAGATTGTCGGCACTTCCTAGGACATTCCTGCTCCTAACTTTCCAACATCTAGGGCATTCTAACATGCTCTAGGTTTCATTCCTCCTCAACTATCCATGTTTAAAACCTTTTCACTGGAGAGAAAGATGAGGTTATGATTTGTCTATGGGTTCAAATCAATTATACCAACCTTCCTCTGAGAATGTTCGATGAACTATTCTTGATTCTTGTATCAGTACAATGCATGTTAGTGGGTTTTTTCTGTTATATTGGTTATGCACATGGATTACATCACTTTTCAATGCACAGGCAATTTGTTTTGAATTTTTTATTTCTGTTAAATTGCTTACTGAATTGAATATTTCACTTCATTGATAAACTTGGTATTAGAAGGGGAATTGGTCTATTTTTGAGACTCTTTCAATACTGCACCACTGTCAATAGTTTATGTTTTTGTTTATCTTTAACTCTCATTTGTTCACTAATCATTGGTCTTCCCTTTACCAATTTGTTAATTTATGTGATGCAGAATGAGAGTGTGTGTGGGGCTGGAACTGTTACTCAGAAATCTAAAACAATTCCAAAGGAGCTTGCTTCTCAAATAAACGATGGCCTTTACTTCTATGAGCAGGTTGGTGTTTATTTTTGCAATTTTCTGCTTTATTTCATATTATATCGTATAATGTTGTGTGCTTTCCCCTGAAATGTCTACCATTCTGCACCTGGCAGCAACTTAGGGCCAGGAAATCTTACCATAGAAAACTTAATACCGGTGCTGAAAATAAAGATATAAACTCCAGATCATCAAATAGTTCTTCAGCTTCAGTTCTGAAGCCTGGCGAAAATTCTTCTGGAAAAAGTAGCTTTGACGAGTCAGCTCACTTGGGCCCTGGTACTAGAAGGAAGCAGAATAAAGGCAATTCCAAGCAGCAAATGAACCATAAACAACGTTTTTTCTCTGGGAACTCCAGAAACCACGGAAGCTATCGTAACTCTTCTGACGTTGTATCAGAGAGCCCTCCTAGCAGCTCAATTGGATTTTTCTTCAGCTCTACACCACCTGATAGTCACGGGTTAGTTCTATGTACTTTCTGCTCATTGTATTTTTCTTGTTGCGTTTAAATGCATTTTAAAGCTTAAGGTTTTATCTTTTTTGGTACATGGCAGGCCCAGGTCATCAAGATTGAGTGTATCTCCTCATGGTAATCTTGCTGGCAGTAGCCCCCCTGTTGGTTCTATGCCAAAGTCATTTCCCCCATTCCAGCATCCAAGTCACCAGCTATTGGAAGAAAACGGCTTCAAGCAGCAGAAGTAAGAAACTTTGAACACGAGAAATTGCTTGGGATAGAGTGTCCCACTCTAGATGAGGAGGTCCCAAGTTGGGGATGAATAATATTATTCCCTTTACCCAAACCCTAGAGAAATTGTTGGTTAGTTTGATGATCTCACATTGTCTTAACTTATTTAGGTACCTGAAGTATCATAAACGGTGCTTAAATGATCGTAAAAAGCTGGGGATTGGTTGCAGTGAGGTAAGCATTTGCATGCATGACTAGATTGTGATTTTCTTTTTAAGTTCTACTTTTAAACTCTGACCTGACTCTATCATATTCTGCTTCATACAGGAAATGAATACGCTATATAGATTTTGGTCATTCTTCCTTAGGCAGACCTTTGTCTCTTCTATGTATGATGAATTTCAGAAATTTGCTCTGGAGGATGCTGCAGAAAATTATTATTATGGGCTTGAGTGTCTCTTCAGATTCTACAGGTATGTATTTCATCTGTCTCCTCTTTTGCTTTGATGTTTGCCAGTGATCTTCGGATTCTTGATGATTTTGACTCTCTTAAATGCATTGTTGGTAAAGGTCATCATATAACTTCTTGATTGACGAAACAAATAGAACCTGTCATCTCTTTCATGATGAAATCTGCCAACGAATGTTTTCATTTCAGCTATGGACTGGAGAAGGACTTCCGAGACGACCTTTACAGTGACTTTGAGCTGCTGTCTCTTGATTTCTACAAAAAAGGCAATCTCTATGGCCTTGAAAAGTATTGGTAAGTGGAACCCTACAACCTAGTTACCTAACTGAGTTTTTGAGAGCATTTGCATCCTAGATATTGTGAGTTTCTTTGACAATTTACAATTAGAAAATAAAAAATAAATGGCAGAGTGGATTAAAGAACCTATGTAACGAGCGGAAAAAAAGTTTCTCAATGAAATTCGACAAGTCTCTAAATTTAGATTTTTTTATTTTTATTTTTGCCTAAATATAGGAAGTTAAGTGGTACTTTATTAAATTTATATACAGCAAAAGTAATTGAAGAAACTGTGGTGAATTTTGGGATGGAGGGGAGTAGGAATGAGCATTTTTCCGGTGCGGTCCGGTTTTTGGACTGGACCGAACAACAGTCCGGTCTTTGGTCCAACAAATTCGGTCCACAATCGGTCCGGTCCGGTCCACAATCGGTCCGGTCCGCACCTTTTTTTTTTAAAAAAAATTTAATAAAATAGACCGGAAATATTTTGTTTAGATATTGTTCCGGTCCAGGTCCGGACCTATAATTTTGTAAATATCGCAAGTTTTTCAGTCCATTGGATCCTGGACCGGTTTTGGATCGGACCTATGAACAGTCCTATGGTGGAGAGAGGTTCTTAAAATAGAAGAACCAGATTAAAGGTTCTAGAATGAAGATGCTCTGATCTCAATTGCCATGTTATTTTCCTATTTCTGTATATTAATGCTTAAACACCTTATTTTTTCTTCTTGAAAATATTATTCCCTTGGACAGGGCATTCCACCATTATCGTGATCAGAAAGAGCCCTTGAAAAAGCATCCTGAATTGGAAGTGATCTTGAGGGAGCAGTTTCGCACTATAGCGGACTTTAAGCGTGCGAAAGATAAGACAGCTACTACAACCAAGAACATGGTCATACCAACGACGAGCACCGCCTAGTAACACCCAAGTTTTGCCAATGTTTGCATTCATATCCCAATTTTGACGGTGAAACGAAAGAGCACTAACCCAGCTTTGCAGCTTGTTGCCTATCACGGAGATGAACTGAAGGAAGGCGTTTGAATTTATTGTAAATGTTTGTCAGTCGAGAAGCCACGGAAGACAGAAGACCCCTTCTCTGAACACCCTGAGAATCCCCTTTTACGCTCTTTCCCATTGCCCATTTCCCCCAAATTTCTTTTTAGGGTTTTTGGTATATTGGGTCGTCTATGGAGAGGTGTTGGTGGGTGCATTGGAAATTTTTGAGGATCTCTTTTGGGGTGTCATTTGTATATAAGAGATGAAAAACTGTAAACTTTTCAAAACCCCAAAAAATAAAAATAAAAAACAAAAAAAAAAAACAGGAAAAACTGAATTTGTGTAAGTTCATGGAAGTCCACACTCCACGTTAAGCCGATGTGAGCTGGTTTTCGATGTGGCATCTCTTGTTTTGGCTGTGCTTAGCAAGTTTTGGCCGATTGGTTCGGTCCGTATTTATGCTTTGCTTAAAACGCGTTTAGAAATACCTAATTCCGTACTTTGAGCGCTGAATTCAGTTTTATTTTTTGAGCGAGCATTCATGTGTGGAAATGTGGAATCTATTGAGCTCAATTTCTATTCCGTACTCCATGTGCGAAATCAATCGAGTTCAAATTAGGCCAATGAATAAAGTAAAATCGTTTTTTATTAACTTTGAATACTTCGGTGTGGAATTAGGCCGATGTTTAAAGTAAAATTATAGCGATTTTTAGAGAATACTATACAAAATCAACCTTACTAACCACTATCTTGTAAGAAACCAAAATTATAGCGATTTTAAGAGAATACTATACAAAATCAACCTTAGTAACCACTATATTGTAAGAAACCACCATTTATAAATTTTTAAGCATACTCATATATTTGTTACAAACCACACTTATATTTTTTTGGCATAACTCCACCCTTAATTTTAAACGTTTGCAAATAACCACCTTACACTATTTAAAAAGTACATCCAATAATTTAAAATTGAAACATTGGTAAGGTAATTTTCTATTATTAATATCAATATCATAATTAGTTTTAATATTTGGTTTGTTGCAATTTGAAGGCGATAATATGTGTACGAGTTACTAATTTTTCAAATTTGGATTTTTTAATTATGTTTCTATTGATATTGATAATAATCATAATGGAAAATTACCTTACCTATGCTTCAATTTTAAATTATTTGATGTAATTTTAACATGTATAATGTGATTAATTGCAAACGTTTAAAATTAAGGGTGTTTCATACCAAAAAATTATATAAGGGGTATATTGTTGCAAATATATGAGTATTAAGAATGATTTAATATTAAAATTTTTTTTAAGGGTGGTCTGTTGCGAGAGAGTGGTTATTGAGGGTGATTTTATGTAATTTTTTCGATATCATTTGATAAAAGATCCGCGCGGGAGATTTTGTAAGCATGATGCGCAGGATAAGAATCCATCCCTAAAATGCGCCGTAAAGCCCACAACTCCTATTTTCCCTGTCAAGAGAGAATGGAATCTGCATGCTCAGGTTTTCTGTTAGTTATATTTTGGATTTTACGCTTACTCTGAAAAATTATATTTCTGTTTTCGCACAGAATATAATTTGAGAAACTTCCAGAGAAATCCCTGAAGATCCTCCACTTATGGCGCCATGGCCGCTTCTGTTGACGGCGCTACTACTAATCGGAACGATCGGAACGTTTCCAGATTCAGTGGATGCTGGATCACCGGTGCTCCACAGAGTCGGTGGAAATAAGTTTGCCTGGAAAGTCGGTGTCAACTTCTCCAATTGGACCTCCCAGGAGAAATTCGTCGTTGGCGATTGGCTCTGTAACTCACTCTCTCTAGCTCTTGCTTTGAATGTTTAGAATCTCGCACTCTGATATTAGGTTTCATAAAATTGAATTGACGTTTTCTAGCTTTGATTACGGATACGAATTCGATGCTTTCTTCTTGAAGAACTGATCGAGTTTTAAGCATGAAATTTGAACTGTGTTTGTAGGTTCCATGCTCTCTCTGGTTCTAACTTTGAATATTTCTAATAGAAAGAAACTCGAACGCTTAGTAGGTTTCATAACCTCGATCCGAGGTTCCTTACTTCCATTACGATCCGAATTCGATGCTTTCGTCTTGAAAAACTGGTTGAGTTTTAAACAAGAAATTTGATCGCTGTTTCTAGAATCCATGTTTTTGAACATATCTTTTTTCTCGTTCTCTTCTTATTCAATCGAGCGCGATGATCGATTTTACGAATGTTTTGGTTTTAGATTTCGGATTCAACAAGAGCATTTACAGCGTTTTGGAGGTGAACAGGACGGGATACGATAACTGCATAGAGACAGAGTTCATCACGAACGTCACTAGAGGAGGCCGTGACGTCTTCAATCTGACGGATCCGAAGCCTTACTTCTTCATCTCCGGCCACGGATTCTGCTCTCAAGGTGTCAAGGTCGCTGTCAATGTGCTTGTCGGAGATGATTCCCCTTCCAATTCCTCTGCCAGCATAAAAAATCATCCAGTTATGATTCTTCTCATTCCTCTACTTTTCTTCATCCTCCATATATATCATGTTATTTGATTTTTGTTGTTATAATACCACGATTTGTCTCAGCAGCTGCATACTGCTCTAAATTTGAAATTTGTGCTTGATTGTTTTCTGTAAATCGGAATTCTGCTCTGCAGAATTATCATTTTTTTTCAAATGAAAAGTTCAGGAATATGATGTTATTCTTACTCCCCTTGTTGAAAAGTTAAAGTTCATTGAATTCGTTATGTTCTGTTGATTTACAGTCTCGTTTAGTTTAGGAAAAAATTTAGTGTTAATCAATGGAGTGGGACCTGTACAAAGTGATCTTGATATTCCTAATCTCTTGCAAGAAGCAAAAGAATGAATTAGTTTAATTGATTTTAGGGTCAGGAGAATCTGATCATTTTCGTGTTCTTCTCAGTAAAACAAACAAGTCAACATCGAACACAAATTTCTGATTCTCTTACATAAAATAGGTTGATGAAATACTCAAATTCATGTTCACTGTTACAACTAACAAAACAAGAACACAATATAAGAACATATGAACATATGATGCATCTTGTATCTTCTCTTTTGGATTCACTTAGTAGGGAAGACGTCTGTTGATGCATGCAGCAGGGAAGACATACGAACAACTACGAGTAGGAGAAATAAAAGAAACAACTTCATTAATCCTCTTTCATGTTTTGTGGATAATGAGTTTGATACCAATACTCAGTTGGTTTAGTGGTTGTGGGAATCACTCAAACCGTCATGTGTTTGGTAGCAAAAATCAGTGACGGACCGTAGAACAGGATTCTTGTGTATATACGAGCGCACATGCGTGTTAGGCTCAAACCCAACATAAATCCGATGATTTTCCATCCTAAAATCAATTGACAATAGGAGAAGAAACCCAATGACTTTCTATATTAGGCTCGAAATGTCTTCAACATTCGATGCGGAAACTTATGTATTTTGATGTTCATCAATTATAGTGATTTGGAAGCAGCACTTGAAACTGGATCCATGTAAATAAGCCACACTTGGTATCACAACATACATAAAACATTAAAATGATCAATAATAACTTACACCAAAACTAGATTTTCTAAGATCTTAGTATCCCATCATCAATCCCTTATGTAGAAGCTTACCCATTAATCCAAGGATTAACCATGTCTTGTGTAGGATCAATATTCTTCAAAGCAAGCCAAACAACACTATTACACTTGAACCCGGATCCAAACCCGATTTGCCAAGCCCTATCACCTTTCTTGATCCTCCCTTTAGCCTCAATATAAGCCAACTCATACCACGTTGAGCTACTAGAAATATTCCCAAACTTGTACAAAGTCATCCTCGACGGCTCCATATCCCACTCATTAAGCTTAAGATTCTTCTCCATCTCATCGAGCACAGCTCGACCCCCTGCATGAATACAGAAATGCTCGAACGCCAACTTAAAATCCGGGGCATAAGGCTTCATATTCTTCAACCCTAAAACCTTCCTTGCAACCAAATTGACAAAGTAACGTGCTTGTTCCGAGATGGGAAGGACCTTTGGTCCTAGGGTTACTATGTTACTCCTTAGAGTATCTCCGGCGACGTTCATAAGTTCTTTGGATAGTAAGATGCCGGTGTTTCCATCGTCGTCTTCTCTTTGGAAGACGCATG
>BSUD01000409.1:0-12966 GCA_033239045.1 Fagopyrum esculentum
TGTCGGTATTGATTTTATTCACTATTTTTTTTACATGAATCTAATTGATAAAGAATCATTCCCTTTTACAAAACTATAAGGAAAATGAAATGGATAAAATTATTAGAATTTTGGCTTTACATGTAAATTTATAAACTTGATGCAACTTGGAGTGACACACAATAAACAATTTGGACCTCTAACATTTAAGTTTGCACATATTTACAATTCTTCCAAAAGATCCGACGCTACTCACAATATGGACAACGCCCCTCTGTTGTCTGTGCCCCACACCCTTGAATAGGATATGTAATTAAAAAAGATTATATTTTAGCGACATGTCTGCACATAGTCATACTATATACCCCAAAGTCACTAATAAAAAATTTGGTCCAAAAATGAAATTAATATTAAAAAATAAAAACTGGAAAATGGTTTATTTGCCGTTACTGTTTGGAATGTTCCCGGTTCAAGTCTCTCCCGTACGGGCGGGCATATCTTGTAATATTTTGCCATTTTACGGCCTTTTTATGTACCATCCTTCATCTTCTTCATCTACTTGTTCATTCTCTCGCCTCGTCTGTTTCATCAGAAACAATCTACAAACAAGAATATTTTGGCTACTGTTAACGATTATGAACTCATCTGATTCAAAAGTTCAAATTTACAGTCATCCGATAAGACTTCTGCAGTAATTTGCAGTAGTCGACCAAAGAGTTTGAGTTGTAAATTGCTTCGGATTTAGAATCGTAGTTAGTTACTTTTTATTGAGGATGTCTGCCGTGAATTCGATACAGTTGCAAGAGCGGCAGTACGCGGATGACGCTGGAGTTCCGGTTTCTGTCCAATTCACCGGCGATGATGATGGAGGAGGCGACTACGATGCCGGTGAGGACGCCGATGATGAGACGATGGATGATGCCGACGAGAATCGTGTGAATTTGGGATTTGACGATGGAAGGGGGACAAGTAGACAAGTTGCGATGGCTTCGAGAGCCAGTGAGCTCACTTTGTCTTTTGAAGGCGAGGTTTATGTGTTCCCTACTGTTACTCCTGAGAAGGTTTGTTCATTGTTATTGTATATTGGCATAAAAGTAAGGCCGATTTCTTAAAATTGATATGCTTTCTGAAAGTATAATTTTGTAAATTTTGATGAGTATTACTGGTGCTATGTTCTGCTGCTTGTTGAGTTCAACGATTTAGTGTCTTGATTATGAGAATGTTATGCCTTCGTTTATTGGTTGGCTTTAAGATGGCAGAATTATTTCCTCGTCTATATTATACAGTCCATGTCTGTATTTATAGGTATATTGTGTATCTGTTTTGGTCATGGAGGAAAGATAATTAATTGGAGCTGGAAGTTTGCAGGTTCAAGCAGTCCTTTTGCTCCTGGGGAGTCAAGAAGTGCCAACTGCTATACCTACCATTGAAGTATATGGTCAAAACAATAGGGTAACCTTGAGTTAAACTTTCAAGGATTTGTCCTCATTTTAGTTCACTCTAAGGCTGATGATTTTGCTCTTGTAAAACGTTTTAGGCTTTGTCTGACCCCAGAAGTCAACTGAATATTTCACGAAGAACAGCTTCCTTGGTAAGGTTTCGTGAGAAGAGGAAGGAAAGATGTTTCAGTAAGAAAATCAGGTATTCTGTGCGAAAAGAAGTTGCACAAAGGTGATACCTCTTTACCTTTCCCCCTTAGGGATGCTTTTACGAATAACATGTTTTCCATGATAGTGGATATGTACTACAGTTAGTTTTCTGCTTTGTTGCTTGACCAATAGACAACTGCTAGGTCTTTGAAGTGGGGATTCAACACAATGTTCCATGTCCATCTTCCGAACCTTCCATTTTTGTTACATGAGCTAATTTCTTAGACTTTTGGATATAGCCTCTGACCTTCTTACATATTTGATGGGTTTATCTGGAATATCATGAGAAGGAATGCGTATAAGTTTTTGACTAGTAATCTTGGTGCAAAGATAAGTGTAGAGAAGGACCTATTGGAGTGTCAAATCTGGAATTACTGAGTACTGACTGTTATACTCCGTAACTAGAAAGTTCTAGATATATTTTACAACTACTTTCTCAGATAAATACTATTTGAAGCAAAAATTGTCAAGTGATTACTAGTATAGTACTGTGCTTGTTGTGAATGCAAATCTCCAGATTTCCTCCCATACATTTGCATGCAAAACTTACCTAAAGAAGTCTTAAAATTTTATTAAATGGATATTGTTAATTTTTGCTTACTGCTGTTGAAGTCTCCTATCTGCTCCCAATTATATGTGCAAATGGTATCTTATTAGGATGCACCGCAAGAATGGCCAATTTGCATCTGTCAAAGAAAGTCCAGAAGTTTCTAGTTGGGATACTGCTAAAAGCTGGCTTAAGGGTGATAGTCCCTTTCAGCCACAAACAGTGTAAGTATGATATGCATTTGAACAAAATGCTATTGTCTAAAGTTAAAATAAGTTCCTCATTTGCACTACTGGATCTTTTTTTTCCAAACCGTTACAGCTTGCGCAAATGTCAACATTGTGGGATCAATGAAAATGCTACCCCGGCGATGCGTCGTGGACCTGCTGGACCAAGGACACTTTGTAATGCATGTGGTCTTATGTGGGCTAATAAGGTTAAGTAAACAAGTGCATAGTGTGTTTATAATTAGCAATTGATTTTGCAGAAGAATTTTCTCAACTGATGTTTCTGCACCTATCCTTTTGCACAATAAAAATAGTGAAAATGGTTTCTCTAAGATTAAGAAGGATATATGATCATATGAAGTTGGCCCTTTCTTTGATATGCTCCTCTGCAATTGCAGTGTACAGTAACTCAGGTTGTTAATTAGTTTGTAAACTCTCAGCTTGGATTATTTGTTAATCTAAGCATATTGGAAACCAATCGCTGGTGATGACTGACAAATGTGACAATTCGGTTGGCTAAAGTGGTGTGCCGGCAGGCCCGGCAGATATTCCTTGAAGCAAGTTTTTCTTTGGCTTAACATTATTTATTACTAAATTTAGACAAGAAAGATTAGAGGTATAGACATAGAGTTAACTTACGTGATACTTGAAATCCAATGTTTACTGATTTAGAGATTTCTCAGATGTGGTGTACAAGTGGAATTGATTTGATTACATATCATAAGCTTTTAATATTCTGATTGTAAATTTTATTCCCTCTCATATATTTCAATTGTTTGGTGATATAGGGAACATTGAGAGATCTCAGTAAAGCAGAAAGAAGTGTTGCATCAGATCAAACTGAATCAGAATTTGAACCAGTATGTCTGAAATGACTGATTCTTCAGTGCTATAAAATTTGCTTTTACTATGCCCTTTTTTTTTGTATATAGTATCTACCATGACAATACTGGTCTGTTTATTCTTTGGTGGTATACCGACATCTAGTAATTCTCTTTACATGATTTACAGGAGAACCCAATGTATAAAAAACCTTCAGCTGCAGAAGAAAATGTTTCCAACAGCCAGTGTAAGCCTGTAAGTATTTTGGTATATCAGTTCCTAGCCGGAAGAAGTCATTTTCCCATAGTGGATCTACAATGGAGATTGACAGCATATGTTTACCAAAGATCTCTTGTTGGATTAACAACTTTGACGATATGTACAGAATTTGGGTGGAGTCGCCGAGGATCCTGCAAATGCTTTGGCAATGGGTTTTATCTCGTCTACAGGAAACCTTGATGAGTCGGTAAAGTATCTAAATGCAAAATTCCAATCAAATTTTCACGTCTTCCTTACCCTCAACTCTGTGATGATATTCAGGTAAGTCTTGCTGCGTTTGCTGATACTTCAGAGACAGAGATTGACATCCCTGCCAGCTTTGATCAGTAGGTATTGTAATCGTACTTGAGCAGAAATCTCACATGTTTCACAATCTGTTCCCTTCGAATTATTATGTCATAGCCTTGTTGTGCAGGTTACATCTATGTCAGAGCTCAGATGGTGCTATAAACCCACCAATCTGAACAGTCGTTACTATTAATTGTGATGGTGTTTTAATACAAATACATTTGGGTCTCATCAATGTGACCAGGTTGGGAATATAGTTGTAAGGTCATGATGTGTTACTCTGTAAACTACACTTGTAAGCATCCTAATCTTGATAAAGTTTGACAGAACGGTCGCTTGGGTACATCACTAGAACTACAAAAACAGGTCACAATTTTCAACTGTCCTTGGTGGCAGCTTGCCAATGCTTGCTGGTTTAATGTCTCTGTAAACATTATGATTTTATTTCTTTTCTTTTAATTTGATGGCAAACATACTTCATAATTTATTCACGATGGTCACTGTATTATGCATTGTATCTGAAAGAAGGACAATTAGAAGCAGTAAAAGAGTTTACATTTTCTGAGTTCACTCCAATATACAGTAACATGAATTTGTTTTCGAAAGGTGTTTACCACAAAAGGTTCAGTCATAATTAAGAATTTGTTCATATAATGAATTATTATATAGTCAAAATAACAAAAATTAGTTCGTAGCTCTTTTTAATAATAGATTTAACACAATATACCCTTTTTCATAATATATATATATATATATATATATATATATATATATATTACATTAAACTGAGGTAATAAAGCTTAATGTCGCGTCTCCGTTCGTTGCGTCTATGTGTCGGATTGAGGATTAAAATTACCAGTTTTTAGAAAAACGAATTAAAAAAAATATATTTAGATTATATTTTAATTACATTACCTTTAAAATAAAATAAAATTTATTTAAATTATGGACCTGGTTCGGATACAGAACACATATTTCGGTGCGGAATTACGGAGCGTTGTCAGTGTTACATGTGTCAACTTTTATTAAAAAAAATTCTAGCGGCACTTTTTTCACTCAATTTTGTGTTCTTTTAGGTCAAATTATATGTACTAGCGATTCATACATTTTTACAATTTCTTTTTGTAAGCTCAACATAATGCATGAACTAACAATGTAAAATATGTAAACTAATATTGTAAAATTTTGAAACTTTTTTCATCTATTTTTTCCCTTCTTCTTTTTCCAACGGTCACTTTTTCGTTCAAACTTTTTGTACATTTCGTTCCAATTATTCGTTCCGTTAGTTCTGATTATACTGTAATTATGCTAATAATTTATACAATTTTACAAACTTTTTCATAAGTTCAAAATAATGCATGAACTAATAAAACACGCGATTTGACCTTATAGTATATAATTTTTGAACTAACAAATATTATAATAAAAAGTATACTAATACACATAGTTTTAAAGTTTTAAACTTTTATAATATTAGTTCAAAATTTTGGGTATCATTAGTTCGAACATCGTGTTTTGTTAGTTCAGACATTGTGTTTTATTAGCTCAAACACTTACAAATAAAAAAGTGTATAAAAGCATAACTTATAAAGTAACAAAACAATATACGAACTAACTATAGAAAATATTAGAATTGATAGTATGTAAATTTTGAACGAATTGAACTAAAATAATAACCATTACATTTTTCATAAAAATTACAAATATGTCACCCCCTCTTTTTAAAACTGATTCTCAAAAGGAAAAAAAAATTGTCATGTACCTTTTAAAAATTGCAAAATTATCACCGCAATTCTCCTAAATTATTAAATGACATGAATTAATGTAGATCAAATGAATCACCTGTCCAAATTTATCCGTAATAACGCAATGTAGATCCCCTCCATACTTGAATTGTTCCCTTATCCCTTAAATCATATACAACATTTATAATTAGAAAAAATTTATTTAAGAAATATCTTACTTTCATGCATGAATGTTAATTAAATTATATTTTACTTTTATTGTAATATCACTTTTTTATAAATAAAAAAATACAACAACATGTATCAAATTAGATATAATTTTATATTTATTTAAATTAGATATTACTCCTACAATTTATATATGTCCGAGTATATATAAAATTAAAATACACAAATTAGTGTTATGTACAAATTCAAAATAAATTTTAATTTCGTTGTAACTATAACTTTTGTTATAAAATACTAATTCATTTAAATATGTCATTGTCATTTCGAATGTTTAGTTAAATGCTAAACTAGTTTATTTTATCATGAAACACCGTTTATATTCTTGTAAACGTACTTAGTAGCCAGTGGAGACTGTGGAGTGGGACGACGGTAGACGGTACACGGCGCTGGACTTGTAGAAAATTGAGATGTTTGAGACAAAGTTTAAAGATTTGGGCTAGGAGCAGAAACTATCCTTTAAGGGCCCGTTTGGTTGTAATTTTAGAAACGGAAACGGAATGGAAACGAATCTAGTTTATATGTGTAGCTTATTCATGAAATTTTTTGGAATGATTCCATTTGGTTCCATGCAAAATGCACTTGCTTCTCTCCATTTTGTTTCTCTATAGGGTATCAAAATCAATCAAGTTCTACTACAATTACTTCAAACCATAATGAATGATTACAAAAAATTTCATGAAAATGGATATATTTATGGACTAAATTCGTTTTCATTCCGTTTCCGATTCCGAAGTTAGAACCAAACGGGCCCTAAAACTTCTACTGCCGGTAAAAGGCCGTGCCTCAGATCTTTATCTTATCCGTTCGAACCGGGCTCCGGATTTATTTTTTTTCTGAAAAACAAAAATTATTTCTATTAAATATTAAAAAACTATAAATATTATACGAATAGAAAGTGGTTCAACATTTAGGACTAAAAGAGGGGTGTACTCCAAGGTATTTTAAGTTCGTGAAAAACAAAATTATTATTTTCAACTTCAGATTGAAAATCCGTTTTTTCGAAGTTCAAATCATACATGTTTTTAAAAAAGTAAAATGGGTTGTTGTCCGATTAACTCAAATGAACAATTTAACCTTTAACACCAATTTATTTAATGATCTCGAACTCTGTATTTTCATCGGCATGAATAATTTGGATAGACAAAATCTAGTAGATAGTACAAGTTAACCAATTTCCAATTTTTTAAAAAAATGTACTGCAGAGTACTGTTTAGTAGTTGTCACCGGTATGGTGGTACTGGAAGTAAGAAGAAGCAGTACACAGTAGTGCTCATTAAGCTATAATTAATAACGCTCTCTATTTTTAATTTAATAACAAAATATATAGGAAATTGATGAAATACATGGAGTATGTCCAGTATGCCTCTACGGGGCCCACATCCTACTTTTCAAATAAAATAAATAATCCAAATCTCAATCGACTAACGGCACGGCTTACAAGTTACGAAGACGATGGGCTGTGCCTCAGCTTCAATATATTTTGCATTCATAAGTCGCCATACAAATAAAATAAACTTTTTTCACGTTATTTCTAATTTTCTCTATTGTTTTATTCAATATTGAAATTTAGGATTTAAATTTTGGTAAAATTCAATATTTAACGATTCAATTTTTTTTTTCTATTGTTTAAGGTGAAAATTTTTTGCAGGGAAGTGCTTTTCCATGTTGGATCCTAACGAGAAAAATGATTTTTCATATTGAGAATCGGTGTACAAGAACTTTTTTCCTATTGAATTATACTTTATAACTTGGTTGCTACTAGAATCAGGATATAAAGTTTTAAGAAATGAAAAAGAAAACTCACGTTGATAGTCAATGTGAGTTTTGTTTTCACATGTGGTGTGGACGTTCAACGTTTACCATTACCACGTTGACTATCAACGTGTGTTTTCTTTTCTCACAGTGGTAATGACAATCATTGTGGGAGGTTTTTGTAATATGAGTAGGATTGTATTGTAATTTTACATGGGATGCGAATTTTATAGCCATCTTTTTTCAGCCAATTGTTTAAACAAATTATGAAAAACTTTGTAAATTTGTAAAGATAGTTTGATCATTAATTAAGCAAAGCTGAAAAAGCATAAAACCGCAATTTGTTGTGGACATTCCATGCCACACTTATTATGTGTGCTAGAAGATGGATCACCATGTTACATTTGTGACGGTCATAACTTATTATGTGTGAAGAAAATAAATTAGAGAGATCTAAAATATCATCTAAAGTAGTCCGAATGAAGATAATATCGGTTTAGCCAATTGCAAAGCTCCACCACCAACTTTGAATCTAACTTTACTTGTACGTGTGTTAAGTATATGTCGAGAGCATCTTTGAGTGTCATACGAATGGAGAAAATTTTATGTAGCAAAGAATCCCTAGTGACCCGAAGGCGAGAGACAATGACTCGATGATTTACATATCAACATCTCTAGTTATAAAACTCAAACCGGCCAATGGATCGGTTATTGCCACATCAATGTTGACTTCACCAAAGCCAAAGATCAATTTATTCCATATGAGGAGGGTAATGATATGTGTTCTACCTATTGATGAAGAAGTTGTAGGATGAAAGCCGTGTAGTATCCTTATATCCCTCTCTCATTACATCCACCTTTAAAATTTCATCCTCAAACATATGTTTGTTCCTACAAGTCCAAGTAACACATGCCCATGTCGCGAATTCCTTAGCCATGACTAATATGTGAGCTTCCCATAGCTTAAGAATCAACTCTTTGATTGGGAGAGATCCTCAAGAGGCAATCATGGGCACCTATGAGACTCCCCACCAAGCTTCACCAATGGCTTGACACTTCTACTAAACAATAGAGCCATCCGGAGGCGTCCTACGACCTCCGTTCGGAGATATAGAGCGCGTGCGACCGATACTAGCTCTCAAGTTACTTGCCCGACAGCAAGACAAACATCATTGCGGTCAGTGAGACCATCTATGTCAGAGCCATCCCCTTTTGTTCGTATGGATGTGTTACCGGACCTGTTATACGCGACAGAGTCCGAGGGGGAGGAGGACACTTCTACTAGACAACCATAACTACTATTTGATGATGTGACTTATGTTGTAGATGAGGAGCATGCAAATATCACTGTTGACGAGCATGTTGATATCTCAACTGACATTCATGTAGATATTCCAATTAACCTCCATTAAGAGATTCCAGTAGACGTTCATGCATATATTCCAACTGATGAGCATGTACAGGAGCCGTTTATCCCAACAGCTCGAGGCCGGGTGTTGTTGTAGACACGGGGGACCCTTGATCGATGATGTGTTGATATGCTATGTTTGTCACCGTGTCGCCATGTGACCGCACATCTTGGTTGAGCGATATCTTTCACATCAGTGAGGCGGAGGCACGGGGAGACCACGACACATTATTTGTAGATGCCTTGAGGACGACATTCTCCACCGTACGTCGCAACCCAACCACCCCAACTGAGGATGTCGCTTTTGTGTTCCTTCTCTTCTTCTTGGGGTCATATTTGTTCGTCAATAAGTCGACGAACAAGATTCGCCCCGTACATCCAACAACATCCTCTCGCATGAAGTCTCTGTGAACGCTTGAATCTTTTCAATCTGATCAGTTGTCATCAAGTCGATGTTCTCCACCACCAACTAAAATCATTGCACGCTCGAACGCAACGTACTCTTCAACAAAAAGTTTGTGGACTCACACATAAGAACCATTATCCAATCAATATACTATTGCAATTGTAATATAAGAAAAGTTATAAACAAGGTAGGATTGAGTTCTTACGCATTTGTTGTCATCATGCCAAAATGAAGATACAAGCCACACCATGATCGAACAATTGTCTCCTTCCATGGGATTAACCATGTAGCTTTCAATCACTCCATCAATCTCGGATAACTTTGCCAATGAACTTTCATCTCAGTCAAACGCCTCTCGTAAATAGCAGAAGATCTGGATTCAAACAAGGCAAGGTAGTGGGTTGCAAAAACCGCTTCTACTTCCTTTTACCGAGTCCCCGCCCAAGATCTATGTTGAATGTTGCACTTGACATCAAATGTGCAAATCGTGTGCTTCATATCCGGGAAAACAATACTTAGTGCACTTATAAGTCCAAACTATTTGTTTATCACAATCACCCCCAGTGTAACATTATCGCTCACATGTCGGAGTCTCAATAATTCTCACTCATAGTGATTCGAGTTTTCCTTAGCCATGAAAACAAGTGATATTGTGAAGATCAACCTCGTGCTAGTGATACCGACAATCTCTAACAACGACATCTTGTTCCTATAGAGGGTACAAAATCAAGACTCTAGTTTTGTTGGACTCGAAAGCAAACATGCAATTTAATATATAAGGACTCGTTAAATGAATGTATAATATTAAAACTTACTCGTCGGTCTTGTATGTCGTGTCCATTATGATGACGTAAGGAAATAAGTTGAGGAGATGTCTGAAATCTGAAACTTCATTTGACTGCGGACATCTCCTCACATTGACATGGTAACAATGTTGCTCTAGTGTGTGTTGTGCTTGTTGGAGTACCTCGTCATTCAACTTGTAGCATCATAATCTTCAATGCAGCATTGTATACTTGTGCTATGGCGGTGCCGTTGTCGGGGTCATCCAACTGTAGTGACTTCAAAATATAATTCGGCTTAAAGCCCGACCCAAGTTCAAGTCCCACCCTCCGAAACTATTTCGGCACCAATCAGCCAACATATGTGTGTCCCTTTAACATCCATTTATCAACTTTGCTTTGTACATCCTCAAGCTCAAATAAACACCCGTCTTTTTCCGATTTGTGTGACCGGCTAGATGACAATTCGGTATCAGGATCAACGTCTTTCTTCTTCCGCGGGGCTCCAAAATGTTCGCATGTCAGACGAAGCATAACGAATCCCCTAACATTTCTTCATGACCTATTTGTGACTTACACCATATTCATAGTTCCTTCCATGAATCGAGTCCAATCAACCATTGTCTCGCGATCGTGGAAAAAATCACCAATTTTCAAACATGCGAGAGTAATTGGTCCCTTCATCACACGAATAATTCGGTAGACCCTAACTGAAATAGAATAAAAATAAGAATTCTTGTTTTTCAGTTTAATGATAACTTACAATAAGTTAAAATATCCTTACCTCAAAATGTCGAAGAAACTCGTCTAGCTGACTAAATTTTATATCATCGCACGAAATCAACATCTCTTCATCGCCTTGTGTTGTCATTTTCGGTACCGATTTTTTGGAGAGTTTGTGAACGTTGACCACTTCTTCTTTAACTCTCAATATATATAGCCGAATATACAAAACGTTCGAATTACAACATTTATATTTCAAATTTATTACAGTTACACAACGTTCGAATTACAACGGTCAAAACCATTACCGATCCGAAATCTGTAACCATCACATTTACGGGTTCCGAGCCGTTAACAATTTGCCACGATCCGGAACCCGTAAACGTGATGGTTACGGAGTCATATATCATTGAGTTTTTCATATGTATGTATCTCATTATGATATATGAATTCCACATTTCAATATATTTAAAATGATATATTATTTGTTTTTCTCGCCGTGTCCCCGTTTCCTATGTTTTTGAGGATTGCCGCTTTCACGTTTCTCGCCGTATCCGTGTTTGTGTCCGTGCATCATAGGTTACGAATTCCGGATCCGTTGTAAGTTTGTGAATTTCATCGTCGTGTACGTAATATCCCTAAAAAACTAAAGTTATTTTAAATTTTAAAAATATTCAAAAACACTGTTTTACCAAGTATACCAAAACTAGAAATTTTATTTTCCTATTCTATCCTTGACTTGTTAATAATACTTTCCTTTTCTTGCTCTAACGAATAGCTCTGTTTGCGTGAGACAAAATGCGGAGTATATTCCTTCTTTGCTCCTATCAACAACACTTAGCTATCCGATCACGATCCGGTGTCGTTTTATCCAATCGCAATTTGCAACAGCCCATGTCCAGTCCAGGTATAAATTAATTTATTACTTCCTCCGATCATAAATAAATGACTTTTTAGCCATTGACACAATTATTAAGAAAACTCATAAACCACCTTAATTTTATAAAGTTTTTTTCTCAATTTTATCACTTATTAAATGTTCGCCACCCTTTTAAACCAATGAGTGAATATTTTATTATGAAAATATTTAATAAAAATAATTTTCAAGAACTATTCTCACAACTCTCTCTTAATTAATAACCTTGAAAACATAAAACGACATTTAAATTTGATCAAAATTTAGATCCTAGGAAGTCATTTATTTACGATCGGAGGAAGTAATTAATAAAGTGCTTTCCTTTTATTCCAGCCATCCTACATGTCATTGCTTTTACCTTACGTGTATGATGACGTATCCTCCCCATTTCAACTTATCTTTCTTTAACCGTAAATTCATAATCTAATTCCACTTGTTTTTTTCTCCTGTTATGTACAGCTAAAATAATTACATCATCGTGAACTACAAAAATATCCAACATTCGAAAATCAACTACTTTATCATTCATCATATTTTATTGGCCTAAAAATAATTTATAAAGGGACTTATTATCACAATAATTTATCGATTATAATATTTAGTCACTAGAATAAATTTATAAGCTATTTTTGAACAACAAAAAGAGTATAATCATGTTCATTTTCATTATTTTTAACCTTTTTTTATCACTTATAATTTGAGACTTTAGCCTATATTAAAAACAATAGGCGTGACTTATTTGCGCCGAAAACAAAAAAAAAAGAAGCTAAATTGTTAATCACCTTTTCCAATGCACAATTGATGTTAGTAACATATGTTTTTACTGCTGCTTTGAATGGTGACGCAACAGTAATGCAACAAGCACACTGTTAATTTTTTTTGTATTTTTTTTATCTTGATTCGTTAATATTAATTAATTTTTATTTATTATAATCATTTAAGAAATATATATAACTAGTTAACATTACTCGTACTTACCAAAAATTGTAATACTTCATATTTAATAATATAATTGCATACATTAGACCACCCACAATGGTGGTATCTAAACAATATAATCCTATAAATATGCTAAGAATAGTACACTTTGGCCTTCAAAACTTTTCTGAGAAATGGAAGTAAGAGACCCCGTTTATATTTGGAGAGAGGAGATTCTTTTCATTTTTCTTTTTTTTTTGTCCAAAACAACCTTGTTTTTTTTTTTTTATATCTTTT
>BSUD01000409.1:14578-43547 GCA_033239045.1 Fagopyrum esculentum
TTTTTTTTTTTTTTTTTGTATATTTTAAATTTACTGTTCACTCGATTTGAATTACATTATATTTTGATAGTTGTGTTTTAGATAAAAATAAACACGGCGTTTATTTTGTAAGGATCGTTTTTTTTCATGAAGAAGTTTCGGTACTTTGTAAAAAGAATAACCCTTACCTCACTTGAACATGTAACAATTTATTTTCAATCTTATAGTTTATGATACTTTCTAGTGATAAACAGTAAGATAATATTTAAATAACGTTTTTTTCAAGATTTGTCATATTGAACCAAATAAAAACAAAACAATTTGTTTTCTAAAAACTAGTTTAAATCCAAATTCATCAAGCAAGGGTAATAATTGGCTGTTTGAAGATTTGAATTTTAAGTTTTATTTTAGGGTTTATGATATTATTTTAATAAGGGTAATTAAATTTATAATCTCTAAAGTTTATGAGTTATGTTTAATATATGAGATTATTTGGAAATTAAATGAGACACAAATGTACTTCAGAATAAAACGACCTATTTTTTATATTCTCTACTACTTAGATTATAAAATACTATGTATTTAAATATTATAATACTTCAAAATAAAGCTCAATTTCACACCCTAAGAGGACCCACATTGTATTTTCAGTATTTACTGCATTATATTTTTTTACGAAAGTTCAGCTTTAATTACACCAAAAATAAAGTTGACACAAACAACTCCTATAAAACATTCAATGGCAAAACCGGGATTTATTTGAGGGGGTTTGAATGGCTTAAAAATATTTTATCCGAATTTAAAAGAAGTAGCGATAAAATAGTTCATTACTAAGAACTAAAATTTTATACAACAAAAAATTCACTACTGTAACGGGGGCACAACCCTCTTTCATTGTCAATACTTTTGGAAACTTCTTTCACGATGTAACAAAATAAATTGTTAAGTGAGAAATTCGTCTCCCGTCTTGTTGCACAAATGTATCTTGAGCATACTTATCACAAAGAATGTTCTTTTCATCGTAGTTGTGACAACTAGTAACACTAAAATCAACTCTATAAGACGATATACCAAATAAAAAACTTTGTGAGCTCCCTTCTCAACCATCTTCTAAGAAACATCTCCAATATTTTGTAGCACAGAAAAATCTTCACCTCTCCTCATTTAAAAAACTCACAACTCAAGTTGTTCTTTAAGCTCCATTGCTCACAAATTGAGAAATCGTGTGGATATAACTTTGCAAGTTGAAGAAGTTTTCCCACAATGACATTGTAGAACGTATTTTTAGATCAAGACATCATATACAAGTGAGTAATTATGTTGTTGACTCACTAAAATGATTCTCCATCCCTGTATCAATTTGGTCAATAACCTACAAATGTAGCATAGCATTAATTTGATACAAATACTAGTTTAATAGTTCATTGAGAAATAACAAGTTACTTGACAAAAATCTCAACTTTGAAGGGATGATGTACTATTTTCATTATGTCTAAAGTGACGATTTGTAGCAAGCGATCCTTGTCGAGAACCACAACATTATATTTAGTACAAAAATCGTTAACTTCTTCAATCTATTTATCTCATCTATTGTACTTCAAATCTTCAAATTTCAGGTTATAGATTTGAACGAGACCAACAACAACAATGATATTTTGCTCGTTTTGTTGCAAGCATTGTGACAACATATTAGTCACCATCAACACTTTATTCATCAAGTGAGCAATAAAAAACCCATAACTCTCCATCTTTTCCACCAAACTACCAATAGTGTCCCGAGTTTCTCATCAGTGCCCTCATCAAATATATTGTCTAGCCTTTTGAGAGTTGAGTTCCACAAACAAAAGAATACGAACAATGGTTATAGTGAGAAACCCAACATGTAGACACCAGCTTGGATAAAAAGCTTTCTTGTTTTTTTTTTCTTCTCCCTTTTGTAATGTCACCTTATAACCTCTCCACCATTTCTTCATCTTGTCTTTGCCGGATGTCATCTTTCTCTTGTAAGAAGTTCCAACCATATTAGTAGTAGCATACAAATATTCAAAAAAAAAAATCACTCAGAAACCATTTTATTTGAAACAACTGCAATCACTAAATAAATTTGAGGAAATTACCGGAAACCACCCGCTAAATAGGTCATATTGCAAATAACCACCCGCTCTATCACTATTTACCGGAAACCACCCGATAAAGATACTCCGTTACCAAAAAACCACCATGTGTCACTATTCTGTCAAATTTCCGTCTTGTGGACCCCACTTTATAATAAAATAATATTTTTTTTTTTCATCTTTTGCTTTTCTATTTTTAACTTGATTTGTTTTTTTTAAAAAAAAATATTATTCACCAATTAAAGAACACCAAATTGAAGACCTGTAACTTCTCTTCTTCTTCTTTCTCGATTCCTCTTAATTCGATTTGACAATAAAAAAGAAACCCTATAATTAACTTATAATATTAATACGCATCAGTTGTATACTACAAGTAGTAATTTTAACACGTCCATTAAAAGATAAAACAAGGAAGATTATTTGGAACTTGAACAAGAGAATATCTGACATACCCTTAAAGAAAAGGGCACCCCCTCGGGAAGAACAAAGCCCTTTAGCAGCGACGAACAGCCAAGGTATCCATCCGTCCACAATTATCAAACGAGCCTCTTTATTTTGGTTACTATTTGAAATAATGTTATTCAATAGAGCTAGCTAGTACTACAGAGTATTATTTATTTTGAGGTACTCCCATGAACCACAAGAGGAAAGACGGAATAATTAATTTTAAAATCAATTAATATATATTAATCTGACAAATGAAAGGCTTCCAATAATAGAATTCCGGAATAAAATATATTATTATAGTAACAGTGGCGCCACCCTTATCCTTTTGATTGGATGACTGCCAAAGTTTAGGTAGCCAATGGAGCTTACTAGAACACTACATTTTAATTAACCAATTTTTTATGTTTAGATTCAACACCTACCTGTTTATGGTAATATGGCTTGTCGTCTACTCTTTACTCTAATCATCTCATTAGTTTTACATAATTTTTTTAAATCTACACTTTAAAAGGTGAGAAATTATGGTTTTCTATTAACTGGATTTTGTATATTAATATAATGTTCAAAATGACAAACTCTCTTTGAAAACTATTTTAATTAAAAAAAAAATAGATAAACGAAAAATACTAGGAGTACTGCACTATGAATTTTATACATACGAAAGTGCAAAACGCCTCTTCTTTAAATGTTCATATATTCTTCAATCTATTGACAATGATAAACTTATAAAGTGCATTCAGAGTAGTGATATAACATATCGAAAAATAACATAAAAATAAAAGAAAAAACCTCATTAAGTGAACTAAGACAATTGATGGTAACTTTTGGTTTACTAGGAATCAACTAATTTTTAACAAACAGAAGGCGCCTCCCGACTTGAGACATCTAGTATTTAACCAAGTAAATGAATAGGAAAAGGTCAATTTATATTTGCCTAGTAATAACACAAAACCTTCGAACTAGAGAAGGAAAACTAAAAACATCAAACGACTCAGTCAAAATCAATTTTGACACCTCAAAGAATTCATCTGATCAGTTTGCTTTTGGATTCGTCATCAAAATAATCTTGCAAAGAACCTTACGGTAAGAAATGGAAGATGCAAAGCCAATTCTATACTTGAATCGGAAGTGTTTGCCCTTCAGAAGGGTCTCCAAAAGGCCACTTGCATTGGGTTTTCGGACAAAGATTGAGGGTGACAACTTGGTGCTCACTAACTCGCTCAAACACCTCTGGAAATGTCCTTGGAAAGCAGACATGATCATTTTGGACATCTCTTTCTTACTCTCTACCTTCACTCATTGTTGTTGATCGACTGGTGCTGCTTAAACACAACCCGGACGTGTGCGTTGATCTGATATGACATGAAATTGAAGATTTTATATGAACGGAGGGAGTATATAGTCTATCTCGTATTTCGTGGCTAATACAGTGAGTAGTAATACTGTATGGTATATAAGTGTATAAGGTGGGTAATAACGGGAAAGGGAGAGTCTTGGGAGTAGATGATTTGTCTAATTAATTACAATAGATTAGCTTTGTAGGACCACTTCATTAAGTATTGTATTCATTTTAAAATTAGTTTATGGTTAATCGTACTAATTTGTGATTAGATAATGCATGGCTTTGCCGGATGCAATGAACAATATCCCTCTCAAATTCTATTATGATCGATGGGGTCCATATTTCAGCTAATCAGTGGGACTAGATGTGGAAAATCAAACGCTTTGTTTATTAAGTAGAGAATCACTCACTTCTCCTACCAACTTAATAACTCATTGCCCCAAAATTATTGTAGATTCGAATGTTTTTGTGATTTGTTTAAATAGAAATTTTATTAAGCTCGTATAATTATTTTGGTAATCATACATTATTTTTTGAAACAATTTAATTTACTAGGTTTTATCTAGTTTTGTGTATAGTAAATGTACCCTTTGAGAGAAGAGTGTATAGAGTTTAAGAATAAATGCAAAATGTTGGGGTATATTTACTTAATTGAAACATTAAAAAGTCTAGTTACTACTATAGTTTTTCAAAAAGGCTTAGTTACCAAAATTGCCCTTATTTATTTGTTGGGATTTGAAAATGGACTGTCGATTCAATTTATCAAACTAAGTATATGAGAAGTGTCATAAACCTAATTAAATTATATGGAATAAGTTTAATTAATTTTGAAAGTTGTAAGCTTAACTTAGGAGATGTATATATTCTTCACAAGTGTTGTAGAAGACGGTGAACTTGTCGTATATATGTCGATTTTAAATGTCTTATAACACATTCTATGGTGTGCTTACTTGTTATGTGTTATTATAACTACACTAAGTGTTCAATATGATTTTGAGGTGTGTATCATAAATGTGTAGTGTGAGTTGTGATAATGAAGTTAACTAAAATTTAGGCGATGTTAATGGGCGTTAATAACTTATATCGTGTATTGTCATGATTATTATAACATTACAATGATTGGTTGTGATAAAGATCGGTGACAATATCACAATCAACTGTGGTAAAAAGAACGGTGATATATAATAACCACCAAATGAGAATATGTACGGTGTTATTATCATGATTAAAGAAAAATAATATGATAGGTGATAATACCACGATCAATGAATGTGAATATGATATTGTCAATACATAAGATCGGTAAAAAGATATTATTGGGTTGTGTAATGGCACTTATATTCTCATATCCAAGCTCACGATTATATGTTTTTAACCTCTTTAAAGCATTATCATTTTAATACGTTTTTTAAGGACTTTTAGAAGTAGAAAACCTTATAAACTTATTTTTGGCTTTTAAGACTTTAATTGTCTTATATCGTTTACAATACTTTCCTTTTCCTTTTAAGAGCTTCTAGGACATATTTAAGCTTTTTAGATTAGACATAAGACTTAAATTAGCCATTATTTTTTTTTTATTTGAGCTTTACGTGAAAAGCAATCCAAAGAAAGGTTATTTGGAGAGCAAACGCTATTATTGTTTTGAAGCTTAAGTTGGCTTGCATTGTGTCAATCTTCTCTAAAATTGGTATTCACAAGCTTCATTGAGAATCCTCTTTGTGCTTCTCAACCTTAATTGTTGAGTTTGTGTTGATCGAAGTTGTTTATTGAGTGGTCTTGGCTGCATTGTTTGGATCTTTAATTCCTATATCAAAGGTTCTTGCAATTGTCTTCACATTGGTTCATACTTCTATCATTTCCATTCAATTAGTCCATTCCATCCCGTCTCACGCCTTATTCCATCCAATATCACTACTACATTCCAAGAGCATCGAGTCCAACGTCCAACTAACAAGAGTTCAAGAGGTTACCTTGTCTAGATAGATGAAATATTGATCATCCCACTATCAAAATAGACCCTTTTATTTTATAAGTAACAAAGTAAACCCTTATATGATAAAAAAAATGTAAATGTTGGTAACCTCCTAAACGGAATCCACAAAAGGATTGTGCATTGCCCACTACAATAAAATTTCGACATTCCTTCTCTACATTTGGTATCAATCGATATTGATCATCTACAAAGTTTTTATCCTTCTTGCAAATTTCGAAATTCCTTATCTACAAATTCATTCGTCTTATTCAAGTTAATCGAAGATCTCCATTTTGGTATATCGAATCACGCTGCATTGCTTAAATTGCTCTATTTGGGTAACATAATTGCTTGGGTAATTCCAAACTTCTTGTGTTATACTTAATTGCCATGAGTATCTCATGAAATTGTATATTTGTGTTAGATATCTGGTAAATGCTTGAATAATTGAGAAAAATTAATTAAGTAATTGTTAACGCTATAGTGTTTGGGTAATTTAAAACTGACATGTAATTTGTTTGGGTAATTAAATTTTTTGTTGGGCGTACGTCACTTCTTGGGTAATTCAAAAATAAAATGTATACTAATGTTGGATGTTTTGTAAATGTTTGGGTAATTCATAAAAATTAATTGGTTAATCGTTAACGTTTGGGTAAATGAAATTTGTTTGGGTATACGTTAGTGCTTGAGTAATTCTTAACTTACATGTATAATAGTGTTGGATATTTGGTAAATTATTGGGTAATTATTATCGCTATGGTGTTGGAGTATTTTATATCTAACATCGAATTTGAGTGTTAAGCATTTTGTTTTTATAAATCAAGTTAGTTAAAAAGATTTTACTATTTGGTTTAATTCAGAAAAATTATTGTCTTTGGTTATATTATCCGTGAACATTCAACTAAGGTTTTATCCATGACTTTTGAGAAACTTCCAAATATAACGGTCTTTGAAACAAAGCATTTGAAAAGGAAGGGTGCCTTGGGAACGCGGACACAAGTAGTGCGTGGTTGTAGTTGCCTCGGGTCACAAGGTAAACGATTAAGTCTTACAACGAGCGCAACCCTTGTGTTTAGTTGTCAATGTTGAGTTAGGAAACATAAACAAACTACTGGTGATAAGTCTGAGGAAGGTGAGGATGACATCAATTAAAATTAAAGTTGATAAACTAAGTGTGGGGTGTTCATTACCGGGTATCCGATCTAACCTAGTTTATCGGCTCGAATATCCGAGATCAAATTCCTCATTAATTCATTCTGAAGCCGATCTGAAGTTATCCGGTACGAGAACTCCGGATCAGAGCGAATACATGCATCGAATATCCGAATAATGTTGTTTGAAGGCAAAGTGATACTTGTGTTTGGGCTGACCCATCCAATTATCCCACGTTGAGTTAAGAAACTTGAACAGACGATTGATGATAAGCCGAAGGAAATTGAGAATGAGGTCAATTAAAATTAAAAAGCAGCCAGAGGAAGGTTATTTAGGAAACTTGAACAGACGGTTGCGGATGTTAAAACTCTCTTGGAAAATATCACGGTTGGACATACTTTTTCCCGTTTACGATTATTTAAGGAAGTTTGTGTCAACCATATTTTCAAGAAAGCCAATTCATTGCCAAATACATTACAAAAACATACTATGATATGGAGTTCTTCTATGTCGGTTTATAGTACTTAGACCCTCCACAATGGAGGGTCGGGGCTACTATCCCCAACCATGCCATCAAAATGATGACATGGAGTAGAGATGGGGGTAGTAGCCACTGGAGTCGACGCCAATATTAGCGTCGACTCCTATCTCCAATTTTATTTTATTTTTTTTTTGAAACTAAACAAAACGATGGTGTTTTGCCCTTATTGGATATTGAGGATCAAGAGCGTCACGTGGCGCACCCTCAATGACCAAAATTTGGCGAGTGACAACGCGTCAGGTGGCAAGGGTTCTAATTAAATTAAAATTCCCTTTTCTCGTTAAATATTAATTATAACAAAAAAATTGAATAGAATGTAGTTTTATATATCCAATGACACCCACTTTGCATATATTTTGATAAAAAAAATTGACTTCTTGTAACACGCACATAGGGTTTTACATAGTGAATATTTAGCGTTTTTAAATTTATTTTTATATAAGAATTTATTTATATCTCTAATATGATATTTATTTTTATATGTATTTGAATATTTTTTCATTAATAAATTTTTTTAAAAAAATAAATCTTAGGCATAAAATGCGACATTAACTTACAAATAGAAATCCAATTTAATATTAAAAAACAACTTAAAGTGATACATTAACTTCAACATACACGTAACTTATAACATAAGATTGAATAAAACACAAAACGAAAAATCTGAACATACAATACAAACCTTAAATGAACCCTAAACTTACACATAAACTCAAATACTAAGTTCCTTGAGCAACTAATCCATCAAGTTTTTATGGTCAGAGTCAAGAAACCTACCATCTTCATCAAACTAGTAAGAACGATTAACTTCCTTTTATCTCCATCTCCTTGACCTTCTTTTCATGGTTTCCACTACTTTGTCCTTCTTAGCTTCGAATATGGCATGTAACTTTAAGGTTTCCTTTTTTAGTTCTAATTCTTGGAGGCAAACATCAAGCTCTTCAAATTGTCCAAAATGTTAGAGATATTGATTGTTAGAGGGCTCTATTGTGCTTACCGGTCTCTTCCCCATCCTCTTCGAACTAGTTCGTCATAGAGAACGGATAAATGAGCTATATGGGGTTTCACCTCCACTTGATAGAGTTCCAACATTGGAGCTTGATGTGTATGCTTTAGTTACGTGTAATGATATAACGTTTTTGACCGTTCTCTTATGTTTGATGATGTGTTGCGTGATCAAGGGCATATTTTGTTGTAAATAGTAATCATTACAACATTGACATATTACCTCGCCGATGGCATTCATCCCATATGTGTTACATTTGTCCCGTCAATTCGACACCCATTTGGTGTGAAAGGTACATTGTTTTCCCAACGGCGAATCGTACCATTAAGACTTGGAGCGAGCTTTCAATGTCCTCCAAGTTCTTTGCTTAAATTATGTTTTTCCGTTCTTATTATTTATTTTAGTATGTAATTTTTGTTATGTTAGTTTTTATTTAAATTAAGTTGTTAGTTACTTCAATTTTTTTTAAAATTTTTTTTGGCTATTGCTTATTTATAATAGTATTAGTAATATTATTTAATAATAAAAAATATATAAATATACAATTTAATAACTTATTGAAAATAAATAGGAAAGTGAAAAGTTAAAAATAAGAGTACGGACTCTCTTTTGTAGGTGAAAATAAGTGAAATCTAAATTGAGACTGCTAAGCTGACGTGACAAGACTCTTACTAACGTGACAAGAAAAAAAAAACCTCCGATCTCTTTGTTGCACATGGTTTTTAGACCTGCTCATATCTGGGCTCGGACCGGACTTTAGAAAATATTAAACCCGTTTAGCTGGACCCGGATCGGGTCGAGCCGGGATACCTGCCTTGAGAGCTTGACGGGTCAGAGCTAATTTATATATTACCCGGACCGGCTTGACCCAGTCAAAGCTAAAGTGGTGCCCGGATCTGACCTTGTAAGCTTGACGGGTCGAATTTCCTTCTCTGTTCATACCCATCCGCTTTTTTCGAACGGGCTCTCCGGATATGAAGAGTTCTAATTGTTTTATATTTTCAGAATTTTCTTATATAAAGCTTTCGGGTCACTAGTATTGGCTACTACCCGAATCTACTTTCCTTTTTTTTAAAAAAAAAATCATCGAAGAGCAGCCTATTGGTTCCTATTAGCGGCAAACTTTTATAGCTAACCTACGCCAAATGCGCACTGCGAGCCTCAGTGGCTCAGCCTTAAAATCTAACGTGTCCCACCGCCATAGTCGTACCTTCTGACGTGGGTCACTTAGAGAAAAGGTGCGCATTCACATACCGTGCGCCGGTTAGTCCCACTCACAGTTTTCTTTTTCCTTTTATTTATTAATTCATTTTTTTTATATATTTTTTTTTTCCATTTCTTCCTCGTCCTCCCTCATCTCTATAACGTCCCCCGAACGACTTTCTTAAACTATTTTCCCAATTCATCTCCCTCTACCCTTTCCCCAAGGACCCCCACTGTACTATTTCATCCTTTCGGAAAACCATCTTTGCAACCTCGAAGAATCTGTCAACAAATTTCCATCTCCATCTCCAGCTACCTGGTAAACTTTCTCCATCCGCTCATGTTTTGTGTGCGTGTTTGAGAAGTTTTCTTTTGCTTTGATAATTTTCGAGCGCTCTCAAATTGATAGGAATACTGCTTTTGGAGCTATTTACTGGCGGTTTCTCGGGTTTTTGTCAATAGTAGAGGTATCAGCGCTATTAACAGCATCAGATGGTTAATTTGATTTGTAGGCGAAGCTGTTCATACATTATCATATATTTGAGTAAGTTGATTAACAACCGACGTCTTATGTCACTGATATTGTTTTGTTGCCATCTACTGAATCTTTAAGGTACGAAGACTCTTGCTGCTCGCTCAACGAAGATTTGTGTTTCTGTTTCGATCTCCTTTTTGATTAGGTAAATGCGACTAGTTAGGAAGGAGGAAATTCCCGATCATCTATAAGGTGTTTTATGAGGTTATTATTCACCAGTCGCCATTGTCTGATACTTCGCTAGGTGCGAATTGATTGCAGAGTGTGGTTTTCCTTAATCGGTGCAATAGAGGGAGAAGGTTTACCATTTTAATTTTTTTGAGACCAAAAGTCAAACGCGTTCAATCGCGTCAGCGCGTAATCGGTGTTTGTTGTTGGACACTGTTCTTCCCGTGACGCTCGTGAAAATGCCACACAGAACCACCTACTTTTTCCCCAGGCAGTTTCCTGGTGACAATCAGATCGAAAGATCACCTTTTCCTACTGTTGGGGATCACGAGAAGAAACCGCCTTCTGCTCCCACTACGACTGCTAAAGATGAAAAGCAGCATCCCTTTCGTCCGTCCAAAGATCTCACTAAGATCTCAACCGTCGAATCTGATGGTTTCAACACCGGGAAAAATCACGAGATGCGGAAGAGTTTCCAACTCCAAGGCAACAACCAACCATTGGCCTCCCTTTACAACTGGCTGTCGAACAAGAAGGTTGTTGTTGATAAATCCATTCACGTGAAGTCAAAAATCAAGTTGATCGACGATGAACACGAGTTCCTCCTCCCGCCGGATTCAGTCCCGCCACACCCACCTACACCGCCGCCTCCAACTCCGCCGGCGCAGGTATCGGAGCCGGATATTGTGACCGTAAAGGAGACGAATCTGTACGACCAGGTATCAGTGACTAGATTTTCGAGGATTGACCATAGCTTCGACAACCATGTTTCACTACCGAGATTGTCGAGTGGGAGCAGTGCTAGCTATGGTGGGAGTTTCTTCTCTGGAACGACGACGGTGGACGGAATCAGCGAGATTAAGGAATCGCAGACGACGCTGCATAGTTCTTCCACACTGCGGAACGACGAGGACGAGCAGTTTGCAGGAGGCGGAGGCGATCGAGGAGGCGGCGGTACAGTTGGGGGTGATCAGAGTTTGGCGCAGACCGCAAGAGAGAGTTACTATTTGCAAATGACGTTGGCGAGGAGGCTGTCTATTCAGGCGTCACTTGCTCATGAGCCCACCATGCTTTTATCGGAGTTTGGTGCGTTCGAAGACCTCAATCTGTTCACTGATGCTGAAACGGTGTCCTACCGTCTCTGGGTATTTTCTTCCTACTTGTCTTTGTACTTTCCCTTCTATCTTATCTAGACCTCCTTATCATGTTTCCGATGTGGAAGTTCCTTGGTTGAATTTGATTTCAATGTCTCTTTTTTCCCTTTTTTCATTATGGACTCGGGAGGACATTATTATCAGTCCAGGACTAAAATTGTAATGGAGCAATAAATATCCAGTGATTGGCAGAACGACCTCTATGGCCCCTCCCCTATTTCGCATGAGGGGAAGGTAGAAGGTGGTGGGGTAATCCTTAATCCCATTAATTGCCATCCAATGCAAAATAGCAATAGCTTTCACCTTTCTTTTTCACAATGATTCTTTTGTCCATATTTAATCAAAAACACAACTTATGTCCTGTTAGGTACTATTGCTTTTTACTCTCTTTATATACCAAATGATGGGACACACCAATTTGGTGCGAGTGGACCACTATTTGAGTTCCTTGTTAATCCAAGAATTTTCAGCTGGGGAATGCACCAGTGATTTATATTGCATTTAGGATACATTTTAATTTAAAAAAAGAAGTGGATAGCGGATGCATTATATATGCTCCAGTTACATATGTATGACTGAAAACTGTGTTGATTAACTTACAGGTTAGTGGCTGTCTCTCATATGGGGACAAGATATCAGATGGTTTCTATAACATATTAGGCATGAATCCTTACATGTGGGTAATGTGCAATGATCCTGAGGATGGTAAACGGATGCCTTCTTTAATGTCCCTAAAAGAGGTTTCATCCGGTGATTCATCAATGGAAGTGGTTCTCGTTGATAAACAAGGTGATTCTCGACTTCAGGAGCTAGTTTCCAAAGCACAAGAACTATCAAGTGCTTCAGAGAATGCAGTTGTCCTGGTGGAAGCATTAGGGAAACTTGTTGCTATCTATATGGGGTATTTGTCTTGGCTCTTTTTTCCCCTTCACATTTAGTCAAGGTATCCTCGAAATTAAGATTATATATTCTTGTTGGTATCAAAAGGGGTACATTTCCTGTGGAACAAGGTGATCTGCACATGAGATGGACACTGGTCAGTAAGAGATTAAAGGACTGTCGGAAGTGCGTAGTGGTTCCCATTGGCGGCCTTTCTTCAGGTCTTTGCAGGCATCGTGCAATTCTTTTTAAGGTAACCTTCTTTTTTAAATGTTCCCCTCGCTGAAGTTGTAGATTCTGTCTCAAGTAAGTGCTATAAATGCTGGTTTTTTATGACGGAAGTGTCCGATCCTTTGTGCAGAAACTGGCAGATTACATTGGATTGCCGTGTCGAATTGCTCGTGGTTGCAGGTATTGTGTAGCTGACCATAGATCCTCCTGCCTTGTCAAAATTGAAGATGACAGACAGTTATCAAGGTCTGGCGTTTGCACATTCAATATGGTAAACTTGCATCCTCCAAACTGGGAATCTCATTTTTCAAATTTGTATGGACAGGGAGTATGTTGTGGACCTGGTCGGTGAACCTGGAAACCTCCATGGTCCAGATGCCTCGGTCAATGGAGGTCTTCTCTCATCAATACCTTCACCCTTTGAGATCCCTTATATGAGAGAAAGCCAACAACACTTGCGAAATCAAAAGAACAAATGTTCTCATCCTCAAAATACTGGTAATGTAATCTATGTTTGTTCTGTGCTGTGCATGAATTGTCAGTAGTTTGTGAATTCAAATATTGGCTGCCTAGAAAAGTTTCTGTATCTGATGAGGTAAGAATATATTGTTGACATTACATGAAAATAATGATGACCTTCCCAAATGGCCAGTGATAAAGCTGTGATCTGACTGAAGCAGCTGACTTCCAAAGAGACGGTCATGACTTTTCAATATGTGATAATGTAAAGAAAATATCACTAAACAGACTCTGGAATCACGATTTGGCTTCTAGCAACCACATATTTCGTACATGGTGCTACTGTTTCCTGATGCCCTTAGAAATGAAAATGTTCATACCTTCACATATAAATATATGATATACATCCATATGCTTTGGAATTTGTGTCCTATAATCTGCTGTATATTCTTTTGAATTTAATGGATAGTACAATGAAATGCTCGTTATTACTTGCTGTATTAGATCCGATAGCCCTGAGTACCTGAAAGCTAGACATTCAATTTCTATAATGAACCTAGGTTCTAGCTGTGCTTTATGGTGTGCTATCTTATGACTTCATTGGTATGCTACTTTTGTTGGGCTATCTGTAAGTGTGCAGCTATTTATAGCCAGATGCTAGTTGAAGAATCCTTAACTTAAGCCTTATTTTTGCAACTAGATTAAAGCTAGTGGTAGATTATTACGATTTGGAGATAAATCCCTAGAAAGATGCATGTTGTAAAATCATTTGCCAAAGGACGTATGCCAATTTAGAAGTGGATTCTCTTGTACAGGAAAAAGTAAACAGGGTCACGGCAATCCTGCATTACTAAACAAGAGAAACGAATCCTGTAAAGAGACTCTGCATATTGATATTTCTGATTCTGCTGCTCTTGCCTTCCAATCTGGAGGATCATCCTTACCAGAGCACCCTGGTCACGAAGTAGAAGAGATTTGTCAAAATGAAGTTGCTCTTGGGAAGCAGCAGAACCATCCTGCATCATCCCTACCGAGATACCTTGATCTCGAACCTTCTCTTGCAATGGACTGGCTAGAAATATCATGGGATGATTTGCATCTGAAGGAGTGTGTCGGTGCTGGTACGTTTCTTTGTAATTTTTCCTTGTTTTCGCTTCATGAGACCCCAGGAATCATTCAGTAAGTCAGCAGGTACTCAGATATATTGTCTATTGCTGTGCAGGTTCTTTTGGCACAGTGCATCGTGCTGAGTGGCATGGATCGGTTAGTATATTGTCTGTATTTCGCTTCATGTAAATATATCAATCTATTAATTCAAAGTGGTACACAAGCCTGGTTTTTTGCTGCTTTCCCGATGGAGAATTGGGAGATATATGTAGTCAGTTGAATTTATGCTTCCCGCGGAAATAAATTCTTTATAGCCCATGGCCTTCAGTTATGTTTATTTATCTACAAATATTAACTGAACTGAAATTTCTGTTGTCAACAATGAAGTGGTGACCCTCTAGCTAAAGCATTGCATATCACGAGTGATCCCGACTATCAGTTATGATGGTTTGTACCTATACTAATCATCTCTTATTACCCTTTGCAGGATGTTGCAGTGAAGGTTCTGACTGTCCAAGACTTTCATGATGATCAGCTAAAGGAGTTTCTGAGAGAGGTATGATATGTCAAATTTTAGTGATTTCCTCTTTTTGTACTTTACCTTCATTTGTGTGACAAGAGATGTACCATAATCTATTTGAATGGTAGGGTTATTTCCTTATTTAGTCCAAGTTTCCTGTAAGCCTTCCTTTTTCTTTGGTGGGAACTCCTCTAGCCTTCTGGTTTTGCCTTGCACGTACCCTTAAATTTTAATATAACGCAGATGAGTGATCTTGTATATTGTAAAATATTATGGTGAAAAATGGTATTTTGGGAAAAGTTATAACTAAAAGAATGACCGATTTAAAACATTAGTTACATTTATTGCTATAGATGATCTTCCATCATAAAATCTTATAAAATTTTGAGATTAGAAACCTACATTATAAATATGAAGTTTTCAAAAAATTTATATGATCAATTTATAGCCTAAATAATTAAAAGGTATAATCAAGGGTATGTGGAAGGCAACATGTAAACTCCTTGTTTATGATCACCAAAGTTGAGTAGAAATGTAAAACTCTAGTTATAGTTTCTCCAGATATTGTAGAAATACAAAAGTACATGTATATCAAATGGCTTGTGGTCTCTGTTTAAATTTAGCCATCACCGCCTTCTGTCTTCCTTCTTTTCTTATTAGTCACAAAAATATGGAGCAAACTTTTTCATAATTATCCACAATGAACTGATATCACAAAGTAGTTGCTTGTCCCTGAAGGATGTTGTCACTTTCTTTGTAATACTGCCCTTAGTCATACTTCCTATATAACCCCTTTTTGGATATAGTGCTGCAGTGCTAGAATGGTGGAGATGCTATAAGTTGATTGGAACAAAACAGATAATACTTTGGCCCTTGTGGGGAATTCTATCATGTACACTTTACATAGTGGTTAATTCCATCATAGTACATATAACTGAATGGATTTTTCTGATTTTTGTTCTTAAAGGTCGCAATCATGAAACGTGTCCGTCATCCAAATGTGGTCCTCTTTATGGGCGCTGTTACCCAACGTCCTCATCTCTCAATAGTAACAGAATACTTGCCTCGGTGAGAAAGTGAAAACATCTGTTTGGTACTGAGTTTTCTAGCTCAAAACAATGCAAACTAATTCCAGTTCAAAATTGTCAATCACAGTGGTAGCCTGTACCGTCTGATACATAGGCCTGCGGCCGGGGAAGTGTTGGACCAGAGGAGGCGACTTCGTATGGCATTGGATGTGGTTAGTATTTAATCACTTATCATAGTTTTTTCACTTCAATGATGATTTGTGTCTATACTGATGTTTTTTCATTGGATGCAGGCCAAGGGCATAAACTACTTGCACTGTCTTAGCCCTCCAGTAGTGCACTGGGATCTGAAATCTCCCAATCTGTTGGTTGACAAAAATTGGACTGTGAAGGTATTTGAACAGCCTTTTCTGTTTCCAAAATTTTCTGCTAAAAATCAGGCACCAACTAATTCATATTTTTTTCTTTAGGTGTGTGATTTTGGTTTGTCAAGATTCAAAGCAAACACTTTCATTTCATCGAAATCTGTGGCTGGAACAGTAAGTCTTGTTGACTCCAGGATTTGTGTTCCTTCTGTTTTCTAAGTCATGTATGCATCTGAAGGAATATAATTCTAATTTATGTAGTTAAATCTTCTTGGACCGGAATGAATATATTTCTAGTTTCCGTACACTCAAGAAGTCGGAATCGGAAATATGTTTACTAATGTGTTGCAGGCTGGAAAATCTGCTTCACTCTGTGGATAGAGTGACAATCCATGTAATTTTGTTAATATTCATTTTCAGCCGGAGTGGATGGCTCCTGAATTTCTACGGGGAGAGCCGTCAAACGAGAAATCCGACGTATACAGTTTTGGAGTGATATTGTGGGAGCTGATCACCATGCAACAGCCTTGGAGCGGACTCAGTCCTGCTCAGGTAACCGAAAACGACAATCTTTAGTCTAACATCATTTTAGTATCATCTGGCAGAAACATTCCCTGGCTAATAGTATGGGACTTTAACATTTCAGGTTGTGGGAGCAGTTGCGTTCCAAAGCCGGAGGCTTACCATTCCAGCAGACACCTCACCAATGCTAGCTTCCCTGATGGAAGCCTGTTGGTCAGAGTAAGTTCTCTTCATCTCCTGATGACTTGTTCTTCCCTGTGCATTCATTGCTCATATATTTTGTTGGTCCTTACCAGTGAACCCAGTGAGAGGCCCACTTTTAGAAGCATTGTTGATACAATGAAAAAGTTGCTCAAGTCTCCAACCCAACTCATAAAAATGGGTTCGTGATTCGTCTTGGGGGCTTTGGAAAATAAGTGCTCGGAGTGGCTCAAATTTTTTGAATTCAGCTAACTTCATGCTTAGCATCTTACCGTCACTCGAGTTCTAGCGAGGAGACGCTTCTCGTCGAGCTGGAATCAGTTAGTGTCCAAGGGAAATTTAATAATAATAAAGAAAGTCGGTTTGATTTATAATTAGGGAAGGCTTAGTATTAATCTCTGGAGAGATTCCAGAATATGCTTAGGAGGATTCTTTATCGAACCTTTGTGATGTGTGGACAATGTGCCATGTCATCTTGTATGGTTCTTCAATATCAAGGTGCCATGTATGGAGTCAACTTATTATTTATTTAATTTTGTTATTGGATGCCCAAGTCCTATGATGTAATCATATAAAAAAAAATGAGAAAATTTAGTTAATGAGGCACTTTTTGTTTATCAGATACTAACTAGGTCCCTCTATTTTTTGTCTAAATTTTTTAATCTAAAATAAATTAGTTAAAGGGGCATAAGGGTAAATGTAAAATATAAAGCCTATAAAATCATTCGGTTAGGGTTTTTTTGCGTCAGTTTCATATTTCAGATCTCAACTCTCTCAATTCAGATCAGGTTCTTCCCAAACCTCCATTGTTGGCGAGTTGCAAACGCTACAACCAAGGAAACAAAATCGCCGCCCAAATCCACCTTCGGTGCCGCCTATTGCTTCGCCGCTTCACATCGTAAACCGCCGGCAAGCAGATCCGCCGGTTTGTTCCGCCCTCGTCAAAAATCGGTTCCGGCCGCCGCCACTTCTCCTCTTCCTCAGCCCTCGTCAAAAATCGGTTCCGGTTTGTTCCGCCAGCAAGGTGAACTAAAGTCACTTCATTGATAGAGGGAAGATTGATTGTAGTTCTCTAGAAGATCAAATCAAAATGGTATTGCAGATCCATAAACTGATCTCCATCTTCTTGATTTTTCCTGATTTCTTGATTCTCCCCCAATTCGAGTTTCTTGTAGTTGCAGGTTTTCAGTTTGAATTTCTTTTCGATTTTAGAGAGAGTTCATATTCGGACTCTGATTACAGTGAAAATTGTTGCCAGATTTATCCGTAATTACACGTTTTTAGTTGTCTAGATGAATCGAGTTTCTTTGAACTTCGTATATGACGCTTTTAACTTGCGTTGGGTGTTTCTCTTCTCTTATGAATTCCGTGAATAATATCAATTTGGGTTTTACTGTTAATGTTTGATGATTTACTGGATGAAGTACTTTGATCTTGTTTGGAGAAACATAGTTTTTCATGATTTTCTTTAAATTCAGAGAATTAGCTGGCATTTTTTCATAGTTTCTTTAAATTCAGAGAATCATATGTGCGTGACGGATTGTGTAAACGGGATTGTGTAAACGGGATTGTGTAGACGGGATTGTGTAGACGACGGGATTGTGTAGACGACGGGATTGTGTAGACGACGGGATTGTGTAGACGACGGGATTGTGTAGACGACGGGATTGTGTAGACGACGGGATTGTGTAAACGACGGGATTGTGTAAACGACGGGATTGTGTAAACGACGGGATTGTGTAAACGACGGGAATAACGTAAGTGACTGATTTTTTTGGATTGTGCAACTCATTTGAGGCTTGCGTAATTCAACCTTGTGTAAACAACGGATCAAACTTGCGTAAATGATGGCATTTTGGGTATGTACAACTCATTTGAGCTCGTGTAGTAAATCTTATGTAAACAAAGGACCGGACTTGTGTAATGGAAAAAAGACGGAATTATCGGCTAGACAATACACAAGGACACACAATATTGTGTATCTACAAGACGGACGGTGTAAATGACGGATTTTGTGTAAATGACGGACTTTGTGTAAATGACGGACTTTGTGTAAATGACGGACTTGTGTAATTGAGAAATGACGGACTTGTGTAATTGAAAAATGACGGACTTGTGTAATTGAATTTATGTAATAGAAATTGTGTATTAATATCGTGTATCTACAAGAGAATACTGGAAGTTCAGTTAGTCCAGCTGGTATAAGGGTGGGAGGGAGGGCCTGTTGCGCAGCTTGTGTGTGTACGTAACTGTTGTGGCTTATGTATGTAACTCGTGTGGGCCTGAACTGAACTTGGGCTTAACTCGTGTGGGCCTGAACTGAACTTGGGCCTAATTAAATTGATTGGGCTTGGACTCATGTAAAATTACCAATTAACCCTTTCAATTAATCTTTATTAATAAATAAGAGGGGCCTAGTTTGTCTACAAAATATAAAAAGGGCCTACTTAATACTAAATACACAAAAAGTGCCTACTTACCCAATTAACCCAAAAAAAATTGACGTCTGTTTCCGGATTTAGCCCAAACACGTTAAACTTACTCAAACTCAGCCAGCGATATATTTGCCTTTAAAAAAATTAAAATAAAAAAGAAATGAAAATACCTACAAATTTTTCATTAAAAAAACCGTTTTGTCCATTGTCACTCTCTAGATTCTTCATTGAAGTGAGTATATCTCATACATGGGATAATTTTATCTCCTCTTTTCCATTGTCATGCTCCATATTCGTTCTCCGTTGTCACTCTCCATTGTCACTACACCATGAATCACATCAAAAACAATTTGGGTTTAGGATTTGAAACAGAAAATGATTTTTTTGACTAAGAGGACGGAGGAGTCTTTTGAGGACGGGAGATAGAGTATACTTATCAATAGATACTATGAGGTAGGGTTTGAGAATGGCAAAAAATATTGTTGGAATTGGAGTGATTTTGGGAGATTGAAAACCAGCCAGAAATTTGGAGTATACTTATCTAATACTCTTTTTTATTGGAAGGATGAATCCTGTAAATCATGAAAACTGAAGTAAGTTTAATGTCAAAACACCAGATGAGTTTTATCCACTATCTGTCTATCCTTGTAGTCTTTACGGAATACCCAGAACCAACACAGTTTGGGATTTTGCGGAATTGAAGGAGCGATTTTGTAGGATTCATTCTTCCAATAAAAAAGAGTATTACAAATCCAATTGAATATGAAAAGTTTGACGTTGGGATGATTGGAAACCTAAATGAGGATCTATAATGATAAACTCACTTGAGTAAGTTTGAAGCATGATCGTGGATGCGAGAGGAGAAGTCGAGGAGAGAAGCCGTGCTTTTCGCACAAAAAATCAGTGTTTTGTGTTTAAATTTATTACATTTTTTTTTTGGTAAACTTGCTATTTGCTAACTAGATTTTTTTTTATCAATATTACTTATTAAGTGTACTTATAAATATAAATTTATTTAAATAAATATATCCTATTTAATCCAATTTCTCTCCTTTAGGTTAATTATATATATAGGGTAAAATTAGAGGGGTCTACAAAACAAAACCTGAAGGAGCTTAATTAACCCAATTCTTACAATTTGATTTTAAGTGTTTGTGTTTTAATTTCTTTTCGTTCATATTTTTTTCATTCTTTATTGTCACTCTCCATTGTCCACAAGTTTGGAATCGAAACTAACTCAAACACACTTGTCAACCTCATATACAAGACTCGGAATGTCACCAATCTTTTATACTAGACTCAAAATGTCATCATTTTAAATGCGGGAACTTTCCCCTTCTTCATCCAATGTTCAAAACAATTCACTGACATTAACTTTTAAGGAAATTCCGAATGGTAACCTTGTGGTTTGGAGTTTTTCGGATCTTAATTTTGTTCGGTTCAAATGATCCCTTTAAGTTTTCATTATTTTCGAATTTTGATCAAACCCGTTAAAATTACTCAATCTCTGTTAGTATATAAGATTTTAATTGGTTTTAGGATGGGATTTTGATTTTAGGAAGAAACTCCACTGGACGGGCTTGGGCCTACTTTGATAGTACCGCAGCAAAGATTAACACTGTATGGCACATTTTCACGTTCATAATGTAGTTTGATCGTATATCACGTTCTTCAATACCTGACCAGCAAGTTCAGTTCATACGTACCTATTTACAATTTTTAGCACCATTCAGTAGCTCCACTGACTTCAAAGAACGCGAAAATCCCCAAAGGATTAATATGAACATAGCTGACAAATGGATTTTCCTAAGTTTGTGCTCAAAGATATACGATAATACCGATAAATATAAACATTGAACTAACATGACAAATTACTAAATGGAATGGAAATATAAAAGAAAAGAAAATTCAAAGTTGATAAATTAGTCAAAGTTGTATTATCCAGGAACATCAGCGCATGATGTACAACTGACCTGATAAATGAAGTTTGTAATGCAATTTTGTTAGGCCTTGGCAGTAAGCAACTGAACTAATCTCCGTTGTTAAGTCGCACAAAGTAGCAAAAGCTGAACTGCCCAATGAACTAATGTAAGTTAATTTGACATTTTAGTCAAGTGCCCTACTTCTCCCCACAGATCTCATCTTCAAAGGTATCAACCAGCTGTTCTGCTAAGCTTGATGGGTCATTACCCATTGCACCAACAAATGCACTAACCACCCTTCTCTCTCTTTTTGTTGCTTTCAAGCTGTACCAAGTGAGAAACTTTACCCGGAAATCCATACTTATGTGCCCTCCCCTTTCCAGATCTTTGATTGATTTCACACAATAGTCAAAGTCAGCCCCCTCTGATTGCCTGCTCAGACCATAGTAGCCTACCTTTCCATCGAACTTGGATGGCGTTGTAGGGATTAATGCCATGGTTCCAGCCTCCGTGTGAGGTTGTAGCCCGAGGTTGACGCTGTTTATGTCATCCGATGAACCAAGTGTTTCGGGCCAATGAGCTATTAAAGCTGTCCTCGTAGTGGAGGGTGGATCAAAATTCAGTTTTAGATGGTTTTCATCAGAATCCGAACTACTTATGATTGATGCACATGTGACCCATTTAGCCTCCCAAGTACCGACAATTTTGCTGCTGCTAAACAAAGATACTCGGCAGATATATTCAGTTGAAGGCTTCAGATTAGAGATGTTTACTTTCTTCTCCGGCTTCAATACAATGGAAGTAGGTTTATCTGGATAAGACTTCAAACTTGACTCTCGATGCCATACCCGACAACCCAATAGATCCTCAAACAGATGGTCTTCGTACTCTAGAACAATAGTGACTGAGGTTGAACAGGAATCTGAAATTTGTATTTTGCATGCTGCCAAAAGTAATACTCTTTCAGTAACAGATTTAATTGGAACAAAGAGCAGGGGATAAAGTTAATACTCACTGTGTTTCAAAACACTGGTCCTTCTAGGCTTGAAATTTTGTTTCAAAATACCTGTCTTTTTAATTAAATTTAATTCATGTGGTTTCTAAATGTTCCGGCGAAAATCTATATTCTTCACTCCAACTACGAACTTCGCGTGTGTAGTTGAGTGGTTTCCAACTACGCATATGGCGTGCGTAATTAGAGTTACTTAAAAATAAAAACAGTTTTTAAAAAAAAAATTAATACACCCCAACTTCGTGTGCGTAGTTGTGGCGAAGAATATAGATTTTCACCAGTACATCCAACATTCCCCTTAATTTAAAACATTTTAGAAATAGTTATAATTCATTTACTACTAGTTATAGTTTCAAATAATTTATTATTGTTACTTAATTTAAAAATATTTTTGTAGAGTAAATGCTAGAAGGACAAGTGTTGTGAAGCAGAAGGAGAAGTAATCAGTTGACCGAGAGATTAAAGGTTCAGACATTAGAGCAAACAATTTTAAAGTATTCTTTCTCAATTAAAGTTGTTTTTTTCTTTGCAATTTTCCACTCAATAGTAACAAAAGCTAGAATTCGCTTACTTGGAGATTTCTTCTGATGCTGAGGGTGGAGGTATTGGTTGCTGAAAGAGTTATGATAAATTTCCAAGGCAGAGGTACATAAGTTTTGAACTTCAGAACCACAAGCAAGTCGATTCACAATGCCTCTACCCATTTTCGCACAAACACGATCAAGAGGTCCAAGTTCTTTCCTAAGTTTCTTCGCAGCAGTATCTACAGCCTTGTGGAGATCCTTGTATATCTTGGTCCCGTCGAGGATCTTGGAACACAAGGAGATTCTTAGGCACAGAACATCCACACGCCTAGCCTCTTTTGCAATCATCAACTGCTTACTCCATGTGCTGCACGGTGGTGAAACACTAATTAATTGATCATGCTCTTCAAAATTGGATGATAAAAGCTATCTGTATGTTTATGCAAAGTTGCAAGCTGCAAGTTGTTTATAACATGCTGGTATCATCATAAATCAATAATTTTGTATTAACGTCTCACTGATCAGTGCACCTTTGTATAGTCCAAATAATGGGGGGAGGAAAGATGAATATGCAGCAGAGCAGCAAAATTGCTATAATAAAGTTGAAGTGCGTCGACATATGTAACCATAATGGTTCATACTAATTAGCGCTCACTTGGCAAGTGACAAGCTAAAAAAAAATTTGGTTGGAACAAGCTAAATTTTTTTCATGTATGATAATAGATGCTTTCAAGAGGTTGTGCAGCTAACTATATGCCACGCTAGGGGAAAAACTAATGTATGTTATTAGAAGTGGATTCTTACCTCATAAGGTCATTGATTTTGCCACATGTAACACAGCAGAACTGTCCATCTAGTTTCTTGAGGCAGCTGTGCTTGTGAATACCTGCTCGTTCATGTTTAAGAGCACATTTCAAATGGAACGACAATCCACATGAATCACCTTCATAAGGTGGGTCAGAATTGCATGTTAACCAGAGACTGGGATCCTTATTATCATCATAGCGATGACATATACAACATGAACATCTCCTGCAATAGCCATCCTGAGGACGTAAAGTAGCTCTGCATGCAAGGTTCTCACATAGCAGAAATTTAACTTCACCATCTATATTACTATTCTTAACAATGGGATCCAAGTTATCTGACAGTAGGTTTGGTTTTTCGTTCTTTTTCTGCCTCTTTGCCCCGGGTTGACTTTTTACTGAAGTACCAACAATGTTGTTTGTATTCTGTTTCTTTCTATTCAAAACTACGTTCAGGAGATGGTTGATCATTCGACTTTTTGCCATCCCAGTATACTTTCTCTCTTTACCCATTTCAGCACAAATAATCTCCAACAATTCTCTGCGGGTAAACGAACTGAGAATCTTAGGTGCATCTTCTGGCCATTGAGCTATTTCATTAACTAGTTCCCTCTTCTCCACCAAGGTAAGTTGACTGCACTTTTCAGGGTCTAGTACAAAACCTGTAGGAGAAGGTGCAAACCATAAATGGTTGAAACAAGAAATGTTCAAAGAGAAGCACTGAATACTTTGACAATCAAGTATCATAGTTTAGAAAATGGTACTTGGTAAATATTTCATATTTGGGAAAAATGTATTCCTTAACAAGCAAATGCGGTGATAGATACCATACTTCGCTAACTTATATTTAAAAAATACAAATATAAATGTATATATTTTGTTGTATCTACTTGTATAGCCTCGTCTAGGTACTTCTCATTCATAGTGATTCTCAAAATATAATTCACTAATCCTGGTCCTCCCCCTTTAATTTCTTGTGCACCAACTTCTTCAGGGAAACAAACACACACACCACGGTTCTTCAGATAGCTCATTTACCCCTCAAATATTGTTTATTTGACCACAAAAAATACATGATTGAACCACTTCCCTTCATCAGCACATAACGCATTCCAGTCACATTATTTTGGCGGGTGGCATCTAAACAGTATCCAATTACTAAAACTTTCATTTTGTAACTCTAATTATCAGATTCTCCACTTTCCACTTCACTAGCTTAAACTATCAGTCCCTCCTCACATAGTCACATATTAACAATGAACTAGGCACACAGTGATTTAACAATTTTGACTCGATTTATCATTTGAACCTGAAATCCATAAAATAAAATAAAAAAATATTACAAATCAAGAAACCCTCAATCATCCTGAAGGCCTTCGATAATCAATACGGTAGAGTCTATATCCTACAAAATCAGCCACTTAAACAACAATCCGAGCCTTAATTCAACACACATTGTCAAACAAAAACCAGTATATAAGCCGTAGTAAATAAACATTCATAGAAACTAAGCATTGAAAGAGAATGATTGCGAAAAGAAAAACCTAAACGATAAACGTAAAATAAAAATTAAATAAAACTACCTGAAAACTTGCCTTCTTTCACAACAAGGCTGGCCTCCATCGCAGCGTTAGAAACAGATGCAAACAGAAAAAACAGAAAATGAGGAAACGCAAACAAGATCGAAGGCCGAAAACTTCCACAGGCTCCGAGAATTTTGTCTTCAATGAAGAAAATTGTGAAGGGAAGGGAGAGAGAGAAAGAGAATGAGTGAGAGAGAGTGTTAGCGTGAAGGCGATTGTTAATATCGACTCTCGAGATTGCGAATCAAAATACCCCAAAATATTATATTTTCCCATTTCCCGAAATAATCATCTAGTATAATTGCGAAAAATATCTCTAACTTTACAAATCGAGAAAAATTGTCCTTTCTCAGGGCAGATTATGATTACATTGTTTACAATTCTAATCGAGATTGCTATTCGTACCACCTGAAACATGCTATTCATACCCCGACTACGCGTACGCAATGCGTAGCCGTAGCAACAAGCTCATTTCGTTCAAAAATAAAGGAAAATGGTCACGACTACGCTTTGCGGAAGCGTAGTCATACTACGCATACGTCATGCGTAGTCGTAGAGCGTATTTGTAGTAGTCATAACATACATTTGGTTCGAAAAATTAAGGAAAACTTACTACGTCTGCGCACTGCATAGCCGTAGAACGAGTATATATAGCATGGATAAGGTGGTACGAATAGCATGAACCAATTCTAAGCCACGTCTGCGACTACTAGATTGTTGACATTATATACCACTGTGGTTTACGACTTCTCATGATTAATGATGCTTTGACTAGTGATCATACTTCATAACCCATCATATATGGGTTATATTGTGCAACTTCAAAAATAAGGATCATTTCTTGCAATTTTGCTTTGTACATATAAATTATGTTATAGGCGTATAGGGTGTGGTGTTGTGAGAGATACCTAAGGTAACGGTAACAAAGCAAAGCTAGTGATAAATTGTAGGCAATTAATTTATTACAAATTAGTACTTTTTAGTATTAAAAATAAAATATAAAGTATTTAAAATAACCGGTTTTATAATAATTTTGATGAGGTCTTGGGAAGAATGCGACGCGACAGGTGCTGTAATAAGTAAAAACAAGCTAACAAATGGTGGGGAGTGGTTGAAGTGGGGGACCAATTATCCAAGCGTAACGTCCAATGACACTCCATTTATAATACTTTCTCCACATTTAATAATTCATATGGACCATTAAATTCATTCTTTTGTTTACAAGAAACAAAATTAAGTATTTAATGTTAGTTAATTCTTCAAAAATCATTTTTTTACGGTTTAGATTTAGGCGTGGTCATCTTGTATTGGTTGACCATCTTAAATCATCTTTTCGGATGAGCGTGGTCGGAAGTCCTAGCAAAAAGATAGTTATTTTTAGGGAAATTCCGGATGGTACCCTCGTGGTTTGGGGTATTCCGGATTGGGAAAATTTGATATACTAGGCTTTTTTGAGTTTTTGTTTAAGAAAGTGTACCCCAAGTTTTTTACCACTTTCATTTAATAGTAGGTAAAAATTATTAACCCTTCTATTTAGAAAGAAATAATAAATGATGTTTGTTATTTGTTATATAAGTATAAGTTTTAAATTTTAATTACTGAATTTGTTTTTTTATTTATTATTTTTCTTGTTTTTTTTTATTATTTCTTTTTTATTTTCTGGACTAAATTTCTCATACCGGAATTTCTCATACCAGAATTTCACATACCAGAAATTTTATACCAGAAATTTCATACCAGAAATTTCATACCAGAAATTTCATACCAGAAATTTCACACCAAAAATTTCATACCAGAAATTATCATACGAAAAGTTCGTACCAGAAATTTCATACCAGAAATTTCATACCATAATTTTTCATACCATAATTTTTCATACCATAATTTATATACCAGAAATTTCATACCATAAATTTCATACCAGAAGTTTCATACCATAAAATTACATTTTATCATACCAAAATTTTTTACACTAGATTTTCATACCATAAAATTACATACCATATATCTGCATACCATAAAGTTACATACCTCAAAGTTACATACCAGAAATTTACATACTAGAAAATTTACATACCAAAAATTTACATACCAAAAATTTATATATCAAAAATCCGTACCATAAATTTACATACCAAAATTCTGCACCAGATTTACATACCAAAAAATTTAAATACCAGAATTTCGTACAAGATTTACATACTAGAACAACAAGATAATCAAGTTAATGATGCACACATTGTGCAAAAGGCACAATATTCTAACCTTTCACTAGATCTATCTTGATTGGAACTTGCTCAACAAACCAGAAAACTCAAAGACTGCAGTAGAGCCTCTCAAAGATATATGAAAAGGTTGAATGAGAAACAAATTACGGGTTTGTGTGATGTTTAGACCCACCTCACAATCTGATGATGCAATATAGTGTTTGATTTCATGATTACTTCAATTATATTTTTCATGGAATAACTTTCATTTTCTACCATAAAGTAATATAGTGTTTGATTTTATGTTACAAATGCAGATTGTTCAGCACAATCTTTACTATCAAGAGCATTATACAAAAGAATTTGACATGAAAAATAGTGAAAGAATTGAGGTAGTAGAGACCATTTCTATTCTTAACAAAGCCAAACTTACGAGAAGGTAGTATGTTTATGGTTCCATGGCCTAGAACCTCTGTTAATGAATCATTGGCTGTTTGAACATGTCTAGGTTCAGGAAATGGTTGAAATGAGTGAAATTTTGTGGAGAGTTCGTCATGGTTTAGTGGCAGTAGGATGAGAACATTTAGAAGCTCTCAGGGTAAAGGGTATGGATCAGTTACGAGATAGAGAAGAGGGTGTGGACAAGAGGTAGCATCACCTAATGGTGTCTCACGAGAGTAAAGGAGGACTCTCGATTGACCATGACCTTCAAGCTTCCTTCTCCGTCCCCGACACCGACGACCTCACTGGAATCAACCGCTGCTCCTTCTCCGTCGCCGACCCCATAGACTAGACCTACGGCTGCAACCGCTTCTCTCCTTCTCCGTCTCCGTAGACTGGACCTACGGCCAGACCTAGATCTAGATCTAGATCTAAATCTAGATCTCAAATTGATTCTTCAAGCCCGGAAGAACAACCTTGAACACGAGCTTTCGGGGTCTCTTTCCAGATTGTGATGCTGAGTTAGGAAGCCTTCAAACGGATCCTTAAAATCGACTGAAAAGGGGTCGAAGAACAAAGGGGTCGAAGAAGAAATCACTTACCGGAATCATCCCTTCTTCATTTCTAGTGAAAAGGTTTCTTTGTGTTTGTATGCTTTGGAACTTGGAAGTTTAGATTTATTCTGACGAGGAACAAATCACATACCAGAAGGTTGAAGGAGAGAGGGAGATGTGGTTTTGAAGGAGAGAATGGTGAGAAGATAGAGTAGCGGCTAGGGTTTGAAAGAACGGTAAAAATAAGATTGGGGTATATTTACTAACAAAAAATATGAAATAAACTTAATTTATAGGCTAAAATAAAAAAAAGCCTACTTACCTAATTTGCCCAAGAATAATTTATTTATTTTAAAAATAAAGTAAAACAGTAATTTTTTTAAAAAAATATATATTTTATATTAATTTAAAAATAAATAAATTAGATAATTTTTTAAAAATTCAAAAAAATCAGTGTTTATTTTACTTCTAAAATAAATAAATTGGGTTAGCATTTTTTAACAAATTCTAAAAAAATAAGTGTTATTCTTATTTAAAAAATAAATAAAATAAGAATTCTT
>BSUD01000409.1:44146-70954 GCA_033239045.1 Fagopyrum esculentum
TATAAATATGATGAGTAAATAAATATATAGTTAAAAATTGAGAGTTATGAAATAGTGACATTGAAAGAAAAAAAAAAGAAAAAGAAGGGTAAAAGAGGTTTGTGAGTTATTATTGTAAGAGTGAACATAAACAGGTCTATTATGTTTTTATTGATACAAACTATATTCCTCCTAATTTATTCTAAAAAGGCTCTACTACACCAATATTCTCATTATTTTAAATTGTGAAATTGTAGAGGCTTACTTTGTATTCATGATACAAAAAAAAAAAGGCTCTAATACACCAATGTTCTAAAAAAAATAATGGGTTTTATAACCAAATGTGGCGAGAGAGGATTAAGAATTGTTGAGTAAAAATTTACCACCGTAGATGCCATAAGAATTTAAAGAAAAAAACATAATATACAAAAGAAATATTAAAAATTCAAAGAGCTAATAATCAAGGTGTATATCAAGTTAATGTTGAGCTACGACACTGACGACAAAGAGTTACGAATAAGAACGTGAATTTTAAACCGTTGTGACGACGAATAAAAAATATTAGACTAAAAACAACCAGTTTTTTAACTATAAAGTTGTTGTTTTTTTTAATATGTATCACATTATTACTTTTTCCACGTTCTATATGTATCACATTATTATTTTTTTTGAAAGAATTTGGTGAAGTAGACTTTTTTTTACGGGTTTGTTTTGTATATCCCTCTAATTTTTACCACCCTAATTAACTTATACTATTACTCTATTATAGGTATGTTTACTAAATGAAATTATGTTATAAGTCTACTTAATAGAACAATATTGTTAAAAGGTCTGGTTAGTAATATTGACCTACTATTTTTCTTTAAATATATAGCTGCAATTGTATCTTCATCACCAAGACAAAACATTTAGGATGACTTTTTCTTTGAAGACGTTTCTCGAGTGTGGCATAAACGAATGTTCCGGAAGATACCGTAGTCACATGCCCTTGTTTGATTATGATGATCGTGCTTATGTTCGAGGTCTCTGAAGATCCTCCATCGAGGTGGAGGGAACGTCGTTGGTCTACATTTCCGCAGGAGGTATGAGTTCCCCTTGATATGGGTTTCTACTATCCTACTTCTCGGCGGTGAGACACTGCGTTAGTTCCTCTATCTCATGTCATCTCCATGTTTTGCCTACCTCGAGTGTTTCTCGCCTTCTCACGTGAATTGTTTGTTCCGACTTTTTTTTGGATCTTTTTACTTTTTCGGTCATTTGCTTGCAGTGTTATCTCTTGTTTTCGTCGCTTTTTGCATGACGGTTTGTCCGTTTACCGGTTTTCGGCCTCTCAATACACCAAATTTATTTGGTATAGTCGAGTATGTTACCTTGTTGATAAAAAAAAAACATTTAACTGGGTTATATAAACTTTCTGTGAGCTATTTTTATATTTTATATTATTTTATTTTTGTACTTATCCGTTATTGTGAGTAATCCCATTAATTTTCTACTTGCAAACAGCCTTACTCAATATTGGAATAGATATTGACTGTCGGCTCGACCTTACTATTATTTAGGATTATTAGAGATTATTTAGAGCTAGATTATTTTTAAAATTATTTGTACAATTTCTTTTATCCAATTACAGTAGAACTATTGATTATCATTTGAGAGTTATTGGGATTATAATCAATCACTTATGCCAAACGGAACTAAAAAGGCTAAAAGACTCATTGAAAATTTGGATTTTTTTTTTTAATGCCAAAACATTTGTCAGAGACTTCATAAACAGCTCTTATATTCAACGATGGGCTTCGTTTGGACTCGGCCCACAATTCTCCATTGGGCCGGCCCAATAAAATGTATATGGACTATAGCCCAATAATCAAGTATATGGTAAATAGGATTTGAAAGGTATGAATGAATGAGGGAGCATGTGGCATTGAAGATTTAGTTATGCAACTTAGAAACTTCAGCTGGTGAATGCTGTAAATATGACATCGGTAGTTGTATGTTTAAACTCTACGCTCCCAACAATACATTAGGGCTCGTTTGAAAAAACTAGAAATCATTCCCGGTAACGGAATGATTTCGAATCAATCAAAAAATACGTTTGGTTAGAGGTCTTTTAACACATGAAAATAATCCCATCATTTCTATTTCTTTTCCTCACCCTTATCCGATTCCATTCAATTTTCATTCTACCGCTCCAACCAAACGGACACTTATTGACGTAAAAGAACCGGTAAATGTGTCATTGATAATAGATGTGATAATAGAAATAGTAAATTACATTAAACCACCGATTATTAAAAAAAAATCAATTAACCACCTACAATTATTCATCCGTTAACAATCAATTACCAAACTCATATTTTGTCATGTATTTCGTCAGTGAATTATTCTTCATAATTCATTCTTCCTTTTTCATATCGATTTGTTATGTCTCCTTCGTTTCAAGCTACAACCTACAAAAGTAATAAAAAACTATCGATGAATGATTACTATTACAACGGAACGAACATCATTCGAAAAGAAATATAAGATTTACAATAGAAGAGAAAAAGATCTACAAAAAAAATAATCACGTTTTGGTTACTAGAATCACAGTTAACCTACACGGTAAATTTTCGACTTGATCATTCAACTTGCAAAGTTACATTTAAAAGCCCACGTAATTATCCAAAATAAACACATTTCTCATTAGATTATGGCATAAATGGATTTATATATCCAATACCTGTCAATTAATCATCAGAGGTTCTAAAAATGTCAATAACAAAAGATATCCGTTACATTGACCTTGCAAAAACACTAAAAAGGTAAAAATCTATACAAATCGAAAAAAATTGAATTATCAAATCTCCAAACTTTAATATAAAAAATATGGTTCGATGTGGTGGCGGAAGAAAACCCTCTATTAATTTATTAAAATAATATAAAATAAACTGTATATGGGACCCACCGACGGAATACATGACACGGTATGAGTTTGGTGGTTGTTTCACTTGTTTGTTAACGAATGAATAATATGTGGTTAATTGAAAATTCTTTTATAAGAGGAGGTAAAGTGAAAAATAGATCAAATAAAAGGTGGTTTATTGTAATTTACTCTAATTGAAATTAGAGAATAGGGCCGTGTTTAGTAAAATTGCGGTTGTGGTTGCGGTTGCGATTGTGGTTGCGGTTGTGGTTGCGGTTTTAGCAACGGTTGCTTTGAGATTTGTGGTTGTAAAAAAAATTCCGTATACGCGTTTAGTTAGATGGTTCGGAATAGTTTCGATTTGTGATAAAGACCAAATTGCCCTCACTATTAATAATCGATCTTCAAAGATCCAAGGCTGATTTTACACAAAAATCCAGATCCAAGGCTTGTTTTTCATACGAATCCAAATCCAAGGCTGATTTTCATCCTCTTCAATCTTCAAAGATCCAGATCCAAAAAAATTTATTCAGTACTCATCTTCAAATGGCTGGAAGAAGAAGAGAAGAGTTGTAGAGGAGAAGATGCTTGAAGAAGCTTCTCTCGGCCTGAAGAAGGAGCCTTGGAGGTGTCGCCGGCGCCGGACATGTTGATGCTGAGAAGGTCTCCATTGGTCTGCTTCCCCGATTTCTGGTTCAATTCTAGGCTCCTCTTCTCCATTTCTCTTGCTCGTCTTTCCCCATTTCTGGTGCAATCGAAGGTCTCCATTGTTCTGGTGCAATCGAAGGTCGGACAAGTTCAGACAAGCCCTAATTTTTTTTCCGACTCCAGGCAAACTTGTGCTCAGCAGCCGGACAACTTTTTTTCTCGACTCAGGCAAACCCTAATTTCTCCACTGTAATCATATTTTCATTCGAGATGAACAACAACAGAATATCTTCCCTCAATTCACCCATCCTTCGTTCTCAAAGTTCCATCGTTCGTTCTCCATTGGAGAACAGGTTTTCAAACCTGTGAAATTGCTCCTGGTTCAACTCTCTGGGGAAGAAGATGTGTGAATGAGAGAGATATGAGAAGGGCATGAAAGGGAAATCTCTCGAGAAAACTCCCAAAACCTTCGTAGAGTAGTTTCTGAAATTGGAGATGTAAAACCCCTGTTAACCACAACTACAAATCTTCATTGCAATGCAGAAACTGTTACTAAACGCAAGTGAAGTTTTTGTTTTTTGGAAACTGAAACTAAATGATGAGCAAAAACCTTAACTAAACAGGCCCTAGATGAGGAAACCTTATTCCACCCGATTTTTTCACTTCAATACAAACTTATTAGCTGCCGAAATCCCACGTGTAGGACGTCCTCGGATAAATGATGGTATTCCACTAAATTTGCAATGGATCTTATACACAAACAAAGAGCTTTAACACAACCTTAACGCTTGAATATGATATATGAACATTATGTTATAAATTAAAAACTTCCTCCGGGATATATTAATGGTCACCAAATAAGAAAAACCTTAAATAACAAAGAGTGACAATTTACATGTAATGTGTCATCTGTCAACCTTGTGAAAGTGCTAAACATACTTTCTTCAAATGTCACTTTTTGATAAATAATAAAATCAATAATAAAAGCAAAAATTACCTTCAAACAATAGATATATAAAGTGATATGCCCTTGACTACCGCTACCACTCATGGGTGCGTTTATCCCAACACTTTCAGCGACATACCCCACATTTGCAACATTATTGGTTTACCGACGGATAATTAAGACTTGTCCAAGGTGTCGATGGATGAAATTTTCATTATATTTATTTCCGTCATGTTTCTCAAACTTTATTATTTAATAATTCAAGGGATATTCTTGTGAATACTTTCCTTTAAGAAGACATTTTTATTTAAAACGGAAAGCGGTTCAAACTAATAAACGGCGCGCCAACTATTGGAACGAACGGTCAAAGAGATCGGCAGACGGACTAACCGTCATGAAGGGCCATACAACAAAGAAGAAAATAAATAAACCAAAAATACATCAAAAGGAACCGAAAGCAAAAAAGTTTTCAAGGGAAAGCAAGATGATTCAGTTAGCGGGAGACAACGAGCAAAAACATTCATCATCGAAGAAAGTACACAAGTAGGAAGTCTAGGGAACAATTACTATAATTCGTCCCCGCCTACGAGTTAGTCAACATTTTTCACAAATTTTCGAACAAAGGCCCTTATTTTCATATCTTTAATCCCTTACTGAATTCATTTCACCGTGGACACCTCAAATTTGGACTGCACTAGAGTCATTAGAAGTCGATCACAAATCCATGTCCCTTTTCGACAAACGCTCGAAACGCCACCAAAGGACAACATCAAACCTTGGAAGACGATGCTGCTAGTAAAAAGAAATATCAACGTGTAAAACTTGATGTTTTAAAAATTAACGATTTTTTAGGAGGAAATTGTTAAAGGAGGGTTGATTAACAAATTGGTAACCCTAAATTTTGTTTCGGGTGGTAACCGTAAAAATTGCTTCAAGGGCTTAACGTGTTGCGCCATAAATTTTGCTACACTCTTTATTTGTAAACACTTGTAATCTTTGTTTTTGAAGCTTTATATATATATATATATATATATATATATATATATATATATATATATTAGTTCAAGTAAGGAGAGAGCTTGTAGATAAGAATTAGGAGGGTTGTGGGTCATTGGATGAATTTTAAATCAAGGATTTTCACACGCTCATAATTAATGACATTTTTGTAAATTAACTTAAAATCTAAAAAATACTCTTACGTTAAAAAATAATCATTAGTGTTCATACTTTTATATGTCATTGTTCATGTTTTTATGCATTGATGTTCATATTGTTTTTATTCATCATAGTGTCATGTTCAGTTATTCTTTGTGTTCATTTTATAACGCATATATATTCATTTACAATATATAATCACAAAAAAAAATCATCACAAAACATTAAAGATGATCATAATATGTTATGTATGTGTAAAAGTTCTAGATAAGTCATCGGTGTTCATACTTTTATACGTCATTGTTCACATTTTTGTTCATCGATGTTTATACTTTTCTATGTCATTGTTCATGTAAATATTATAGACTATTTTTCTGTGAGACATTTTTTCGAACAGTTTGCATGCACAATAAAAGGAGCATATAGAGAGAGGTTTGAACGTTTTGCAACTGTCTCGTACTTGCTGTAAATTCTGTAAGTTAAGTGCTACACGTGAAATGCTTGTAATTTGTGGATCATTAGTTTGTAATCTGTGAAATTGGTGATCAAGTGAAATGCATTTAATAACAAGTACGAGACATTTGCAAAACAAGACAAAGGGAGGCATCAGGCGTGGCTTTGCTTTTGCTGGTGTAAAACAATAGCTTATTCTAAAATCTCAATGCCTTTGTATGGTTGAATGATGTATTAGGTGAAAAGATGAAGGATTGTAGTAATCTCTTCTAGTTTCATGGCTAAACAGGTTTTTCCCAGATTTATTGTAATTACCAAAATGTCATTAATGATATATTATGTGAATGCCTTTGATTTAAAACTCATCAAATGGCTTACAACGCTCCTTTTATATATATATATATATATATATATATATATATATATATATATATATATATATATATATATATATATATATATATATTCCAACACTTGGTAATCAGTAAGCAAGAAAAAAGGAGATTGGGCCAAGAAGTTCAAATGGTAGCAAATTCTGGGAGTTGGAAGCCCAAAGAAATAGAAGATTGGGCTAAGAATCCCAACTGGTAGCAAAATCTAGAAGTGGAAAACCCATTTTAGAAGAAGGGGAATTATTCTGGACAACACCACAACAAAAAACGGGTAAACAATAAGTGAGTTCTTTCCTTACTTAAAGAAAACGGAGTATTTGAAATTCAAGTTCTGTCTAAATCCAAAGTTTGTCCTTGAACTCATAGAAGGACGCATATTTAATAATAAAAACCACCAAAAATATAGAACAAACTATTAAAAAAACACAAATTAAATAATTGGAAGAGTCAAATAAAAAAGCATGTCGACACTAACTACATCCAAAAAATAAAAAAGATAAACAAGGGACATTCACGGGATAAAAAAAATCAGGCAATGAGTTCACTATTCTGAAGATGGATCCAAACACGGTAATGGTAATTGCGCCTTTGAGTTTATTATAAGAGACAATTTCACATTGATTATTACTCTTGTTTATGGGCAATGTGAAAACATATTGATCCTTCACGTTGAAGCATGTGGTTGAGGGAATGTCTAGTTAATGCATGAGAGATGAAATCAAACAACATTGAAATTGAGGGAAGTGAGGTAATCAAACAAGTATCGAAACCCCACGAAAAATTGACCTAATCATGTCGAATATATCTCATATAATTGCTAGTTTTCTTTAAGTCAAGATCCACCAATTCTTCAAGAAAGTCAACGGTGTTACCGATAAACTTTTAAAACATGACTAACTTTAGCTCTCATCGTCCCCCAACTCGAAAGTGGAACACCTCATCAAAAAAAATGTTATAGGGTATCCTACTCAACAGAGATGATGACTTAGCCTAACTGTTTACTAACAATATAAAAAAAAACTCTAGGCTCCCACATAAACGTATACATACACGGGTGTATGTAATATGCATACATTGAAATAAAAAAATGTCATCTGTTATATTTTTACGTTTAAAACTCTTTATTACATTTAGGATATTAAAATAAGTTATAAATTTGTATTTGTGTCAAATTTTGATTGAGAACGTAGAGTTTAAACGTACAAATGTTGTTATATTTGTATCAAGATACGAGTGTACATGGAGATTGATTCATAACTCGTAATTCACTTTATGGATAAGGGCATAGAGTTTAAACATACGTATGTTAGCTCCGAATATCGGATTTGAACGAGTCTACATGAAGGTTGATTTACTTTTATGGATAAGGTTAGGCCATAAGCGTGTGGATGTGATGCATTCTCTATTTAGTCTGGTACTCAAATGTCAAGGCTTACTCCTTCGTAAGTGAATGCCAAGGTCGGTCATATATTTCGTGAAGGGAATAGGACGGCATACTTTCTTTTTAATTTTGTTTTCTCTTTGGACATTACCTTAGGATGTTTTGTTAGATGAGTTGAGATAAATTAATTTTTCGCATATAACTCACGCACATATAATTCAACTCTCGTCTTTTTAGTGTTCTAGAAAATTTCGGATATTTCCTTACTATCCTTAAAATTGAAAGTTTCTCTTATCAATAGTTAATTTCCCATTTTACCCTTTTTGACATTTTTTAAAAACTTTTTTCCTTATTACCCTTTTACATAACATGTCACTTTTTGACCTCAATCGGTGCCCTCTCTCACCGATCCCTTTTTTCGAATTTTTTCCCTGAATACGGTTTTTTGTAAAAATAATTACCAAACTAGGTAGTAGGTGTACAATAAACGTTATTCTGAAAATACACATTTTGAAACCAAAGCCGTTGTTTTAAACCAAACCGCTGCTTTCTTTTCTTTTATTTTTTCTTTCTAATCTTCAACGCTAAATAACAAAACAAAAAATTAAAATAAAATAATGAAAGTCGTGGTTTTAAAAACTGAGTCTTTGACTCAAAGTCTACACCCGTGGGCGAAACCACGACTCTTATTTGCTGCATCAAAAAAATTAAGGGCCCGTTTGGTTCCAACTCCGCAAACGGAAACGGAACGGAAACGAATTTAGTCCATATGTATATCATTATTCATGAAATTTTGTGGAATGATTCCTTGTAGATTAATGCAAAATGCACTTGTTTTCCCACATTTTATTACCTTATATGGTATTAAAAGTAATCAAACTCTACTCCAATTCCTTCAAACCACAAGGAATCATTCAAAAAACTTTCATGAACAATGATATACGTATTGACTAGATTCGTTTCCATTCCGTTTCCGATTCCGGAGTTCAAACCAAACGGACCCTAAATTTATAAACCTCCTCGTCGAGTGCCTCGTCAAACAATTCAATACTAGTGTATTGCCCGCACAAAATGCGGGTTCAATTTTAATAAATATTTAGTATTTAGAAATTTATACGTATACTTTTGTTAAATAAAAATTCAAAAAATGAAATTATAATCAAGATTTTTAATTCTCTTTTAAGTATTTATTTCTTCTAATTAATTATATTTTTAAATTAATTTGTTAAGATATGCTTGTTGGCAAAAAAAATTTTGTAAAAATTAAAAAACTATTTTTATAAAAGTATTTATTTAAATAGTTTTTAAAAAATTTAGAATTCAATATTCAATTTATATTAACATTTGGAAACCACTTTTTAAAATAATTTTTTAGGTTTCGAGAAATCCGGCGTTGACACGTGGCAATAGAGGTTTCTGCTTTAATAGATATAAGATTATAATGTCAAAATAAGAAAAAAAAAAAAAAGTACAGTTTTCCTTTTTCCTTTTTTTTAGTTATTTAGCGTCGAAAATTGAAAAAAAAAGAAAGAAAAATCCTACCTAAAAAAGGAACTAGATTGGAGAAGCACAAAATCCGTCGTGAATAGGTGGTCCTGTTGACACCAGCGCACAACGAATTTGAGGATGACAGGTCAATCTATTAGTTTAATTAACTTTTTTAAAAATAATTTTCTATGAAACTTTAGTTTTTTGAACTATAAATTAACAATAAAATGTGAATAATTACTCTTGAGTATTTTCAAAAATTTACATTAAATATTATTTATGACAAATAATTATCACAAAATTTTATAAAGTCATAAGCTTAGTATATATTTTATAAACTAATATAAGAAGTGTGTAGAAAATAGAGTGCCGTTAGCTTTGAATTAAAGCTTGCGGGGTTGAGTCACCAATACCGACTACTTTATTTATGGACGTTGCTCCCTTGGCTGTCAAATCTATTTATTAATTTCATGACATGCACCTAAAATCTTGATTATATGTCGATGATTATGAAATATGTTTATTGTTCAGTTCTGTAACTTCATGACGTGCACCAAAAATCTTGAATATACGTGGATTATTATAAAATATGTTGGAAGAATTGGTAGTATGGGATCTTTTATATTATATAGTTGAAAAACAGGGTCCTACTAATTTTTAATTGAAAAATTGGACCCCTGTAAATCAAAAATAGTACAAAAGTAGGTAAAATGTGGACACCCTTTTCGATTTGACTGGTGACAGATTTGATGAAAATTTTGGAGGGAATTTATGCCCAAAAATGCATGGTCGTTAGTGTAATTTATTTGAAGAATTTTTTTTAATGATTATATATTTTTTTTTGGTTTCCTGTAATTTTTTGGTTGTGTACGTAATTATTACCAAAATGCATAAAGATACAAATTCACGTACTCAAATTTGATATGATTGGTTAGTGTTTTGTAAGATATTGATATGTTTGTGTAAATTGTTTGTTTGTATGGTTGTCAGCGTAGTACATCGAACATGGTAAGTGCATATCCCAATATTTAGATTGAAATTTTGGGTAATCAAAAATAAATTGTCATACAACACACAAAAAAATAACACACATAACATACCCACAAAATAACAACTCAGTTTTGTTAAACAAAATTGTGTTAACATTCCCACACAAGTTTTTGCCCCAAAAACAACCTTACTCAGGACAACTGTACCCAATTTTCGCCTATCTTTCATAATACATACCCAAAACAGCAACAACGACGGCAAAAAACAACCTTACTTGTATGTTTACCCACCTATCCTGCAAAATACATCCCTACATACTTGGGTAAGATAAAATACATACCCAAAAATACATATTTAGTTTCCGGCAGCGACGGAGCACCAATGACAAACTCCAGAGGGCGGTGTTGTCGACGAATAACGAAAATCGGGGACCGGTGAGAGAGAGGGTTGGTGACGAAACGACGAGCAGATAGCGGCGTTGGCGACGAAAACTAGTGGTGTAGTCCCTCCTCGCGACAACCTTGATGGCGAAACCTAGATCTCTCGCCCGCCCTTCGGTGTCGGCCTGGTGGCCAAATGTCATGGCGGCGAGGTAGTGCTCCCTGGCGCTGTCGTCGGATCCCTGGTGGCCGGAGTACTGGAGGCGGCGACTGCACATGGGAAGGAGAATAAGGGTTACGGGAGGGAAAGTGTTTTTGGTGAGAGAAAGTGAGGAGAGAAAAAAGTAAAGAAATGGGGAAATTAGAAGGAAAAAATAAATGTCTAATCAATATTCAAAATTTTTATCTCTATTTTTCTAATTTACATGCCTATTTTTCCCTATTTTATATAGGAGTCTATTTTGCAAAACACCAATTTCAAGAGCCCCGTTTCCTCAATTAAGTGTGTGGTTTTGTAAGAAGTATAAATTGGTAAAGTGTGATGGAGAAGATTCGAACCCATGACCAAATGAAGAAATCGGATATGAGTGTCATTCTCAATGAAAAAACGGGTTTTGAATTTAGAAGAAGAGAAACGTTCTTGTGAATCGGGTTCAGTGCCAACTTTGTGGTTCATTAATTGAGAGCTGTGACGACGTCGTTAGAGCTAAGTGAACATATATATATTTTGAGCTTCAGCTCGCCTAAACCTAATTAATTTCTTTATTCTTGTTTCTCTTCTTCTCTTACCGCTCCCTCTTTTCTCCAACGTTTGCTTTTGGTGATCTTGAGCAAAGAAGATCATCTCCTCTTTAGGTTTTGTTTGTGTCTGAGTGTTCTCCTTCACAACTGAAAACGAGATCAAGCGTTAGCTTTAGCCTTTGAAGGTTGTTAGTTTGAAAGGAAACTTCGAACCACGGTATTTGTGGACCACGAAGAGGTTCATAGGATCCTTAGACTAATATGTTGTTCTTGTTCTTGTTCGTTTACGTTTTTTTTCCTACTCTTGCTTATCTTTGTTTCTTGCTTTCACACTTACACGTTTATCTTCTATAACTCTTGTTTTGGCTTTGGCCTTACAAACTTTTAGTGGATTGAATCGATTTTGAGATCCCGGGAACGTAGGACTTTGTTCCGAACCTTATTCTTGTGTTCAAATCTTGCTCTTAGAGACAATCGCTCTTGATTGTTTTTATGTATGCGTTTTATTCTTATGTTTGTTAGATATTACGTTTACAAATTGGTATCACAACTTGTTTTTTGTAAAATCTTTCTAATATATGAGTTGATCTAGTCATTTTGAACATAGATAGGCGTTAACCATGAGTCGGTTGATCGGAGGTTTGAAACGTTTGCGATCTTCTAAGTTTTAAGGCTAGAAATCTCATATCTAAAAGACTTTTTAAACTTTTCTCGATCCTTTTACTTTGCGTTATTTTTCTTTTACAAATCTTGCTTCTGTTGCCCTATATTTGTGCTTATATTCTTTTGAAATGGAATTATTAAAAAAAAAACTTTCATTCATCTTATAAAAGGGCTTTTTTGTGACCCGTTAGTCATAAAAAAATCTAGATATAAGTTTTACTCAGTCACATTTCTTCTATTTTCTTGCTCATACTTACAAGATCTAACACCATAGCTTACATATCTTAGCTTAGCTAAGCTTTCTCTAGCCAATTGTCTGGATTAGCTTAAAGACCACAAAAATAGGTTTCTTAACTCTTCTTAGTCTAAACCTAGAGAAAACTGTCTATACTTCTCTTGTCCTCACTTCTCCCTCTTCATTTCCTTATAGATTATAAATATGTTGATTGAGACTCATAGAGACCTTGAGTTTTCAAGAGTGTTGTAGCAGTTGATTCTTGCCGCTCTTTTGGGGACTCTTGAGTTGTTGTGAGTCTAGATCCGGGATGAAGTGTCTCCGGAATATTTGTTGGGAGATTGATAGTGATTGAGACGAAGGATTAGATTGAGAGACATCGTTTGAGCTAAGTGAACAGATATATATTTTGAGCTTTAGCTCGCCTAATCCTAATTGATTTCTTCATTCTTGCTTCTCTTCTTCTCTTGTCGCTCTCTCTTCTCCAGCGTTTGCTTCTAGTGATCTTGAGCAAAGAGCATCATCTCCTCTCGAGGTTTTGCTTGTGTCTGAGTGTTCTCCCCACAACAGAAAACGAGATCGAGCACTTTAGCCTTTGAAAGTTGTTAGTTTGAAAGAAACTTTTAGTGGATTGAATCGATTCCGAGATCCCGGGGGTGTAGCCTCGTAGGACTTTGATCCAAACCTCATCAACAAATTCTTGTGTTCAAATCTTCCTTTTAGAGATAATCGCTCTAGATTATTTTTTATGAGTTTTATTCTTCGATGTGTTAGATATTACGTTTACAGGTTCCACCACATATATGATCTTACAAATTTTCTGATCACTTCATATACATTTAATTTTTCTATTGGTTTATATTCCTCTTCTTTTAAGCTGAATTTGTGGAGCACCTATACATTAACCATATACAGTATTATTCAATTATTGAGACGATTAGAGGTACGTCTAGTGGTCTACTAGTCATTTTCGGGTAAGTCCCTAATTTTTAAATCTCTCCTATAAAGTCCCTACACTAGTAAATGTTTTGGGTTCATGCTCCTTCATTCACTTGTCAAACACTTGCCCGGATGATGAATAGTCATCACTTCTGGACCATACCCATATGCTTGACCATTTCAAAAATATTTCAAGTTCGAGACAAAAATTAAAACAGGTAACTCTTGCCTTCCTCGTACGTACCCTGTGTGACTACGCTGAATATTGATCCAATATTTTCATTGATTTTTTTGTTTTATTTTGGTTGGACAGCCTGCGTGTAGGGCTGGTACATGAGACAAGTTTCTCGGGTTAGGCTCGCATTCAACTCGTTAAAAGCTCGGCTCGTTCGGATAAACCCGGCTCGTTCGGCTAAAATAACACTATATGAGCATTATTTTAGGCAAGCTACTTGAACTCGGCTCGTCAAAAGCTCGGCTCAGGCTCGACTCGTATAACACCCCTGCGAACGGTACAACTATTCACCCTCTCATTTAAACCAGTGAATTTATTATTTAACCTCCCACCAAATTTGAACTAACTTGTAAGCGCATCCCCACAACGTACAAAAAAAACTAATACAAATATCAATTTTTTGGCTTATTTGCATTAATTTTTCCCAACGCCCCCAACCAATTATATTCCACAGCTCACTCTCTATATATTGCTCACATATGCTCGACAAATACATTACACCTCTATCTTCCAAATAAATCAACAAACAAACAATGGTTTCGAACGCAGCCGACAACACCCTAGTGTACGGCAGGAGGCTATCCTCGGTGGTTCCGGGGAAGGTGTCCGGAGATGGGAGGGTTCAGGAGTTGACCGGCTTTGACTTGGCTATGAAGCTTCATTACATCAGAGGAGTTTACTTCTTCCACAAGGAAGCTGTCGAAGGGAAAACTATATATGATCTCAAGAAACCCATGTTTGACTGGCTGATTACCTTCTTCACCGCTTGTGGGAGGATCCGGATATCCGGTGACGGTGATGTCGGCCAACCGGGTCGCCCCTTCATCAAGCTTAATGATGGCGGGGTCCGCATCGTCGAGGCTTATAGTAGCAAGAGCTTGGAGGAGTGGTTGGCCATGGAGGATTGTTGCTCTTTGACAGATCAGTTACTTGCTTATGGTCATGTTATTGGGGATGACTGTCTTTTTACTCCTCTTGTGTTTATACAGGTAAGATGAGAATCCGCAACCTTATTGAGTTGGCATTTTACACGTGTAAATAAAATTGACCATTTTTTGTGTTATCGGGTTATCGCAGTTCACCTGGTTCAAGTGCGGAGGTGTCTCAGTGGGCCTGAGTTGGGCCCATGTTCTTGGAGATCCATTCTCAGCCACGTCCTTCATGACCCTACTGGGCCAATTCATGCGGCCCAATACACCGGTTAAATCCCTCGCTCTCAAAGATCTACGCAAACACGAAAACCCGGTTCCTTCACCAACCAAACAACCTTCATGCCTCAAACGGGTGAACCCGGTTGGATCCGAATGGGTTGCCCCGCCAACCTCTACAAAGATGTTCTCCCAAATCATCCGTTTCTCCCAAAAGGATGTCGACCGGCTTCGATCAAGCATGCAGGAAGATCCGGCGAAATACGGTCAGATCCGAACCTTTGATCTCATATCCGCTGCGATCTGGAAATCCATCGCTAGGATCCGAGGAGAATCGGAGCCGAAAGTCATCACAGTCTGCAGATTCAACTCAACGGAGAGAGGAACTCGGATTCCTTGTAACGATGGCAAAATAGGCTGCGTGGAGATGGATTCAGCTCCTTCGGAGACGGATCTATCGGATCTGGCGGCGATGGTGGCGGAGAAGGCTGTGGATGAGAGCGGTTTGATTGGAGAAGTGGTGGATAGAGGAATCGGCGAATCGGATTTTGTAATGTATGGAGCGAGGTTGACTTTTGTGGATATGGAAGGGGCTGATTTATATGGATTTGAGATGGAAGAGAAAAGGCCGGTGTTTGTGAATTATACGGTGACCGGAGTTGGTGAAGATGGGGTGGTTTTGGTGATGCCGGCGCCGGATGAGAGCGGCGGAAGGGTGGTTACGGCGATTCTACCGGAAAATGAGATTGAAGCTGTGAGAAGGGAGCTTAAAGAAAGATGGTATATTAAGTAATTAATAAACCTATATAGCGGAGTGAATCCCGAAAGTAATTTTCATTTTCAGTAATTGCAATTATGTGGTGTGATATCTTTAAAATTATATTATGAAGTATTTTATGAAAAATGCTTGCTTTGTTAATAACTCATTTAAAAACTATTTATTGCGTTATTTGTGGGATAAAAGTAGTTAAGATTTAAGAAAATGGAAGAAATGTTACCGATCCCGGAAAATATTTTTGAAGATCGTCGTTCACTTTTCTAACAAAGCTTCCAAGTTCCAACGACAAATAGCAAGTGGTCAAAATACCGTTGATGGCTTGACGACGAAGAAGAGGGGTTTTGACTCGGAGAGGGCAAAGAATCATTTTAACCCACACATCCGTGCAAATAGACCTGGAAAAATCCAATTTTCGGACTGGACTTTTGAAAAATAGGCGTACTTGTTTTGTTCGGTCCGTATTTGGGTTGAGTCCAGAATTTGGGTATGAATATTGTCCGTATCCGTTTGAGTCCTATCATCCGCCTCTATATTTTACATATTTTAGAACTTTTTTTTAAAATAGTGGGATTGCGGTCCGAACAGGACTACACCCTTGCTCGTACCCGTCTGACGGACTCGGCAATGCGAACGGACATGCCTTATATGAAGCATTTGTGAACTGAAAGCTTGTCTTATTTGTTTATATAGGAAAATATAAATAGATAAAATAATAAACTAATATTAAAAGATAGGATCAAAAGATAAACTAACAAATAAATGATAAATCTAACATATGATCTAATATACTAGGCTCGTACTCTAACACTCCCCCTCAAGCTGGAGGTGTGATCCAACAACTCCAAGCTTTAACAGTAGAAACTTGAAGAAGAGCAGCTTGATGTAACTCCCTTCCTTCATCATCGGTCTTTGTATTGACGCCGGTGGGTTGAACCCTGACGCAAGTTGATTAAGTTTTGGGCCCTATACGCTAATCAACCCGCGTCTAGTCTTACGTGATACCGCTGTGTTATTTTTGTTAAGACGTAAACAATATGCACCCCATTAAACTGCTTATTTAGCCTCATTATCATGCCTACAAAAAATATCAAATACGCCAGATATTTGGTACTATATAACCCATACCACATCCGGCGTAAATGTTAGAGATGTATTTGCTATTATGGTATATACCCCGGACGTGTCATTTATACATCTGACATATATACTTTTAGAAATCATTGTTATTTTATGTAGGAGTAAGGATACAAGGTATTTTCAAGTATATACTCCGGACATATATATGACCGGGGTATATACAATTTGATATTTCCGGCGTATTTGATGGTATATATGCAGGACTTAATTATGTCTGGAGTATGTTTCATGCACTTATCTGAATATTTGATAGCATATACAACGGATGTACATCCGTGACATATCTGTTTTGTAGGCCCGGATGATTTATAAGCCGGATTAATATCCATTGTATATATTATGTAATTATCCGGGATATTTTCTTTGCAAATATGATGGACTTTAGTATATCCGCAATATTAAGCTAGTGTTATTTAAAAAAAGAAAAAGTTGGATTCACCTATAGGGCATACAATTTGATAAATCATCAAAAACTCGTTACTACTAAACAAGTGGAGGCACAAGTATATAACACTCAAGTAACACAACTAGTTTGTTAGACAAAGTTGAAATAATCGATAAATTTATATGAAAGTTACTAAAAACATGTCGCATATGACTAAGGAGATATCTAGTAATTGATTACTAGCTTAGACTAAATGGAGTATAAAATCATTATGTATCAAAATTCAAAAGAATATATAGTCATGAATTCTTGATCCATAAAAATATATGGAGCCCTTTTCAATGAATCTTTAAGAATCATATGTTCCCTTTCGTTTTATAAAGCTGTTTTCACATATCGTTTTTTCTAAAATCAATTTCCTTATTTTTTTAATATCTCTTTTTCTTTTTTTTTTCTTGTGCCACTAATCTTCTGACTTATATGAAACTTCCGTCAAAACTGACATATATGAACAATTGAAAGATTGAACCGTCATTTTGATCAAATCCATGTTTTGACACCAAACCAGCTTGTTACAAAAAACCATCTATTAACACCCAACCTCTAATTTAAGTGGAGGAACAACATGAATAAGAGCGAAATGTATTGGTTTTCTTAAGTCGTTTATACTATCTAAACAATAGGGAGTAATCGGGTATATTCTTTGAACAATCTTAAGAGTGAGGATATGTGGATCTCCCGTATCAAATATTTTTTCATAGCGATTCTCAAATAATCGAATATACTCTTTTAACAATCTCGAGCAACCGGTTATTTCCTTGAACAATCTTGAACGACTTATGCTCTTTTAAACAATATCTAACTATATTTGAACTTTTGAACAAAACATAAAATTTTAGACAAATATCTTATAGTTAATCAACAACGGCATTGTCACACTACCTATAAAATCTGTTTTTCGACCAAGAATCACAAATATCTCATGTAACTACCTACATATAAAATAATAAACAATAGATTGCGATCTACAAATACAATAACTGAAAACTAGTCCTTGGGGCGCAAGGCTGAGGGCGATCACAGGCTGTGCTAAAAGCCTAAAACGAATAAATTCCACTCAAGGTCCGCTTAGATAGCCGCCGGTTCCTCTCTATCGCTGTCTGATCGCCGGTCTCCGTTTTCAACCATCAACGATCTCTCTTTCTAGGGTTTTTATCACCGGTTTTCACGAGAAACGATGAAGCCCGTGGAAAAGAAGAAGGGACACATTGACGTTGACGACGCGTATAGTCTCTTGAATAGGTCTCTCCCCCTCTCCTTTCCCTGGTTTAGTGTTGCGTGCTTGCAATATCTGCTTGATTGCCGGTGTTTCAATGTTACAATTTCCCGCTGTTTCTGGCGTGTGTTTTTTAAAGGTATCCTGCAGAAAAAGTTCTGGCTTTGCTCGGAGAAGTGTTTCAAGCGGCGGATACGAAGATTGATTGGAATGCATTGGTGAAGAAAACGGCTACCGGGATCACCAATCCCAAGGAGTACCAAATGCTTTGGCGTCATATTGCCTACTGCAGTGACTTGGTCGACAAAGTTGATGATGCCGCCGAGCCTTCGGTTAGTTGTCAATTTTGGTTTTGCACTTTGCAGTTTTATGCTCTTAGTTTGGGAGTTGATTAGTTCGTGGCAAGTGTTAATAAGCATTTAAGGGTTTACTCAAATTGCTGAATCTTTTTTTAGGCTAATAATGTAGGTATATGTAGCAAGTAGCAACCGCAGAGAATTTGATTAGTGTAAGTTGTCCCTATGGAATGGTTGAACTTCAGTAATCAGTATCAGTATCAATATATTTTGATGTTTGACGGATCATTCCAACTCTCTCACTTCCACAAATGCAATTTCTCTTTTCATGATTGAAAAGTTGAGATATATAGTCACTTAGCGGCTAGCCCTAGTTTGATCTTGGGATTTATACTACAAAAGCTTATATGAACTTACTTGATTTTTTGTGTGAACAAGCTAGCTATTTTTTTTTTAAAGACTATTATCTGTACTTAGGATGACGATAGCGACTTGGAATATGATTTGGAAGCTTATCCTGCTGTCACTGCTGAGGCTTCTGCTGAAGTTGCTGCTGCAAAGGTTAGTTCGTATCAATAAAAAGTAGGCTCGATTCCTTCACATGATTTGTGCTACCATTCCGTTACGTGGCATGGGCAAATTTTCCTGTTCATGAGCTTGATCAAGATTTTTGAATGGCTAGGTACTGATTGGTTCTTCTGGCTTGTCCGGTGGCTCCAAAGTCTCAAAGAATTCAACTGCTAAGGCTCCATTGGCTACAATTATTCCCAAAGGCCGATCCTCAAATTCTCTGCAAAAGTCTCTACCAGCTTCAGTACAAGGCACAGACATTACTGCTCCAATTTCTGTTCAGAAACAACCAGTTCCCCAAGTATTTGTTCAGAGACAATCGGTTCTTGCTTTGGCAGCAGGCGAACGGTCAGATGCAAATGCATTAAGAGGTACCACTCTTCATCCTTGCAGGAAGAGAAAACAATGGACTGAAGAAGAGGATCTAGAGTTACTGGCTGCTGTGCAAAAATGTGGTGAGGGGAATTGGCAAAACATTTTGAAAGGAGACTTCAAAGGAGAAAGATTTGCAACACAACTATCTCAGGTTTTTCCTTATCAACTTATACCCTTAGTTCTGCTTTCCCTTGCATGTCTGTTTCTAAAAGAATGAAAACAAAGAATTATTGTACTGCCTGTTCCTTAATTTGTGCTAATTAAAAAAAAAAAAATTTTATGGGTAAGACAACCTTATTATTGGCACTACATGACCATGATGGATTGACTACTGGCTTAGTTGATTTACTGTGTTCTTATTTAATGCCTTAATTAAAAAGTAAGGCTGTATGTAGGCTTTTATGTACATCTAAGATGTGTAATTCTATGTTGACCCTCCCTATGATCACGGAAAGGTTCCAAAAATATTTTTTTACCATTGTTGCACCATAAGCTATTTATTAGTCTGATTATATGGTAATCACATGGTTTTGCATGATCTCAGTAACTTCATATTTTCTTATAATGGTGAAACATTTCATCTCAATATAGATCTTGTTTTGCTTATTTGTTGGTTAACTGATAATCGTCAAGTGATTGCTCCTCCAATCCTTACAAAAACAAGAAATAGAACTGGATGCTGGAGTTACTTATAATCCATTATATTCTAACAGCCACTGTTGTTTCTTTGTTGTATATGCAGAGATGGGCTCTTATTAAGAAGAGGGAGAGGCCGAAGAGCAACTTAAGTGCAGGCGCCGAGTGCAGTGGTCCACAACCTTCTGATAAACATTTAGCTACTAACCGAGCACTTAACATGGCGCTTGCGAACTAGTTGTTGATAGGTTAGGAACAATATATTCATATTTTCTTATCGTAGTTTGATATATGTAAATTCACATGCCAGTTTGAGTTTACAGTGTTAACACGCAAGGACATGACACTGGATTATATGAAATTCCCCTTTAACTTGAATTACTGATTAATCAGAATATTGTAGTGCTAATATCTCTTTGTAGGACCCTGTTGAGTTTATTAATCTTGTTGAAAGTCGCTACTAATGAAAATTTTGATAAATCTGCAGTTGACAATGGAGGTGGTGGCACAACTAGTCATCTTAGTAGATTAAAAACTTGGACGGAGGGCAATGAAGCTGTCAACAATGCTCTTCCTCAACAATCCAAGGAAATATCTAAACCCGGAACTTCATCACCTATTGCCTTAAACTCAGATTCTTCTGTGGTGAAAAAGTTAGCAGTTGCTGCGGGCACACGCATTGCTAACTCATCAGAAGCCTCTCTGTTGAAGCCGGAAGCTCAGACAAGCATGACACCTAAAGGAGAAATTACTTTGAGTAAATCTTGTGTGATTACTAGCACCACCAGCTCAACAAACCCGAAACCCTCCACCAATTGGATGCCTAACCGAACTATTCCGTCTGGAAGCCAACCCGTTGTGCCCAAATCCCGTGTCACAGGAAGTCAGCCAGTGAGGAGCACCTTTATTGTTCTACCATCTCCATCCTCCTTAGCTTTAACTTCATCATCCACATTGCCGAATAAAGCTACTGCAAACCCAATCAAGTGATGACACCACGGATCCGACAAAGTCTATCACGTGTATAGTCGTCGTCTAGTATAAGCCTAGGATTCACTAACTTCATCCTCTGTGACTAAATGCTATAACTTTGAACCTTTGCTAGTCTTGGGTTATCTGATGTAATTAAATCTTATCAAGTTTGAGTTTTCTAACATCACTTCATCAACAAGGCAGCCAGTCGCGATTACATTACGTTGCTTTCCGGTTCCATTTATGCTATGCCAATTGACATAGCAGCTTAGTGGATAGCTTGGTGGTGAAGGTCTCAGAATTCGACTCTTATCGCATATTCAATACATATCTCTCAACGCCCAAATCAATATATCAAATTGTGTATTTGAGGTTTGATTCTTCATTTCAACTTGTACACATAGAATCTGATTTTTTGACGTATAAAAAAGTAAGAAGCAAGAAAGCTCCATTAGAGTGACATTGGCACTTGACAAGTGACAACAATCACGTTCTTACGATACTTTATAATAATAAATGAGAGTAAAAAACAATAATTTGTGTAATTAATGCAATTTTTCGTCCTCTCAAATAGACCAAAGTCCAAACAAGAGAAATGATACCCTCTTTTTCCTTTTTTTTTTTAATAAAAAAAATCATCCGAAATCCCATTCAGGCTTTCCAAACACACCCTATAAGTGCAAAGTTGCAAGGAAAGAGCGGCTACTTCCTCTACTTCCCAGTCCACTGGTTCGAACAGAAGAGCGTGTGCCCCGCGCTATATAACGGCCATTCGCCATTAGAGACTACTTTTTCTCCACCCAACAATCCAAAATCTTACTGTGGATTACCGATTAGCGATCTCTGCGTATACTAAACTTACTATTTCTAGGGTTTCATCTCTGTTTCCACGAGAAACCATGGAGCCCGCGAAGAAGCAGAAGAGGGGACATATCGACGAAGAAAATATGTCAAATCTCTTGCACAGGTCTTTCTCTCTCCCCCTGATTTTAGAGCTATATTCTTGCAATTTCTTCTTGGATTCCCTAGGGTTCAATTTTGCAATCTTGACGCCGTTTTTTCGTGTTTTTAATTAAGGTATCCAGCACCAATAGTGCTAGCTTTGCTTAAAGAAGTCTCTCAATCCGCTGATACCAAGATGGATTGGAACGCCTTGGTGAAGAAAACGGCTACCGGGATCACCAATCCCAGGGAGTACCAAATGCTATGGCGTCATATTGCCTACTGCGCTGACCTGGTCGATGAAGTTGATGAAACAGCCGAACCTTTGGTTAGGTTCTTTCTCTTTTACTCCCTCAAGACCTGTTGTGAAATAATTGCATTTGTGGATGATGTTGTTTGATAAAATGGTGACATGATGTTTAGCCCTATTGATGTTGAAGGTTTCTATGGTCTCAAAAGATCTAAACATTCTATCAATTTATCTAGAATTATTAGTAAAACTACAGTAATCAGTACCTATGAATGTTGGTTATAAAATCAGTGTTACACTAATTGTCTTTTCATCTTTGAAAATTTGGGGATATCTGGATTGTGAGAATTTATATTACAATAGCGAACTGAATCATTATATTGCATAGGATGATGATAGTGACTTGGAATTTGAGTTGGAAGCTTATCCTGCTGCCACTGCCGAGGATATTGCAGAAGCTGCTGCTTGTGTAAAGGTCAGTTTGTATCAATATTTGTGTAGCAAAGCTTTGCTCACTTCTTAAAATGTCAATATACCAAATCATTAGAATGCATGAAGGACATTTTTTCCCTCTTGACAAGCTTGATTAAGATTTATGAAATTGTGTTTGGCCTGGTTAGGTACTGATTGGTTCTGGCTTGCCAGGTGACTCAAAAGTCCCAAACAATTCAACATTTGAGACTCCATTGGCTATAAATAGTCCCAATGTCCCATTCTCGAATTCCTCTTTGGGAAACTCTCTACCATCTTCAGTACAAGGCACAAACATGACTGTTCCGGTTTCTCTTCAGAAACAACCAGTTCCTCAAGGATCTGTTCCTGTTGGTGCAAGGGGTGAAGGATCGGATGTAAATGGATCAACGAGTACCACTCTTCACCCTCGTAAGAAGAAAATACCATGGACTGAAGAAGATGATCTAGAACTACTTGCTGCTGTGAAAAAATGTGGCGAGGGGAACTGGGCAGACATTATGAAAGAAAAATTTAAAGGAGATAGGACAAAGCCACAACTATGCCAGGTTTTTTTTCTCATCCACATATACCCTTAGTTCTGCTTTCCCTTGCATAACCCAAAAAATGAATATAAAGAACTATTATAGTGCTTTTTATGTTAAGTTGTCCTCTCTTATCTATTTACTCTATATATTTGGCTGCAAAATAAGATATATATGGTTCATCTATCTGAAACTTCATTCAACTTGTAATTTTTCTTCCATTATTTTTGTGGGTACCGTAACCTAGTTTGGTCAAATATACCCAGGTAGCCTGTTTTCAAAGCCAGAGAATGATTACTTGCACATGAATTAGTGATTTGATTCAGTAATTGGAAGTTTATATAGATTTTATTTTCTTTAATCGATAAATGTCTTGTGATAGCTCTCCTAATCCCTACAAAGACAAGAAAAGGAACTGGATGCTGGCATTTCTTATTATATTCTAAAAGCGGCTGCTGATTTTTGTTGCATATGCAGAGATTGGCAATTATTAAGAGGAGGCAGAGCAGCCTAAGCATAGGAGCCCAGAGTACTGGTACTCAGTTTTCATAGTGTCTTTGTAGATCCTTGTTTAAATTGATTTATCTTCTTGACAGTCCCCGCTGATGCAAATTTTGATTTTTACTACAGTTGGAAATGGAGCCGCCACAACTAGTAATCCTAGTATGTTAAATTTGGCGCACGAGGACAATGCTGCCGTCAACCATATTCTTACTCAGGCCCAACAATCTCAGTCTACTCCAGCTGGTGGCAATCCCATATCATCTAAACCTGAAATTTTATCATCTGCCCCAAATCCACGAGCTCCACCCAAAAAGGCTTTATTGAAACCGGTATTAGAGTCTTCTACGCTAGCAAAAGTAGCAGTTGCCGCTGGGGCACGCATTGCTAGCCCATCAGATGCTTCATCGTTGTTCAAGGTCGCTCAGGCAAATAATGCTGTACACATCATGCTAAAAGGTGAGAGTCCTTCAGTTAAATCTTCTGTAACCACTAATACCTCAAACCTTACGCCCTCCACCCATTTGGGGCCTGATCGAGTTATGCCCTTTAGAAGCCAACCAGTAAGGGAAAACCTTGTGAGACCAACTACACCTCCAACATCTTCTGTGCCCGTTCCCCCTGCCACTGGAAGCCAGCCAGTGAGACCAGTTGTGAGAGCAGGTTCTCATGCCACTGGAAGCCAGCCAGTGAGACCAGTTGTGAGAGCAGGTTCTCATGCCCCTGGAAGCCAGCCAGTGAGACCAGTTGTGAGAGCAGGTTCTCATACCACTGGAAGCCAGTCAGTGAGACCAGTTGTGAGACCAGGTTCTCATGCCACTGGAAGCCAGCCAGTCAGACAAGTTGTGAGAGCAGGATCTCATGCCACTGGTAGCCAGCCAATGAGACCAGTTGTAAGACCACTTTTGAGACCAGTTGTTCTACCATCTCCATCTTCCATAGGTTTAGCTTCACCCACATTGCCAAATAGTTCTAGTGCTCGACTTTCTCAAGCCTCACTGGTTGTGACTGCTGCTGGACCATCTTCACAACTTAATGCTACTGTTGGGCCATTGTCCAAAAGAGTTGAAGTAAAGAAAGAGGAGACCTCTCAAGTAATGAAAGCACAACCACCCTCACTACCATTGGCAAGACCTGTTTCAACACTGACTGTTGAAGCCCGACACAAGCCATCACCTTTCTTATCTGGTGCAGGATTGCCTGCTCCAACTCCAGCAGCTTCTGTGAAGAACTCTCAGTGCTTAGTGAATCCAGAGAAAGGGAATAGTAAGGATTCTTGTACTGCTAATACTTCTGCTAGCGTGAACAAAAAGGACTCTTTAGCCGAGGGGAAGCACGGGGAACCCTGATTGAGAAACGGGAACAAACTGCAGGTGAAAAGTACGAACGCTTGCCAAGCTCTAAGGTTAGAGGTGATGGAAATATCAGAGGTTAACAGTCGGACTACTGATGTAATTGAGAAACTAGAGCAAAGGGAAAAATAGGTATATCTGCAAACTGTCTTTTGGATGTTTTTTTAGGAGGTTCAGTAAATGCTATAAATTTGAACCTATGCTAGTCTGATTTATTATATTTTGTCAAGTTTGGGTTTTCTAGTATTGCGATTATTCTCCTTTGTACAATTCTATCTCAACTTTTGTGGCACCCTTGTTGAAAGGTGCTTTTGATTTTGAGCTGCTACAATGAGATATTGTGGACATAATAAACCCTTTCAATGAAGGATAAGCAACCAAAACAACATACCACTGAAAAGCAATGCTTTACTTTTTCTGTCGTCTATTGAGCAGGAAATCCCTGATACAAGAACAACAATTCCTAGCTGTAAAGTATCAACTTGCTAAATGGTAATTACTGAAAATAAATGTGAAACAAGAAAGCGAAAATGTACTAAAGAAGTGTTGATGTTGCTTTCTGCTTGTTCTTCCTCAATTTCATCCCGAACAAGAAGGTATGTAGTGGAATCCTGGGTTTGCTAGAAGGGGAGGACTTGATGATCCCTGAATAGCTCCTCTTGTGCATGGCCAGCTTAAACTCTCTGTCCAGCTTTGCGAGTGCCTTCTCAGTCTCCAACTTGAGGTCCTTCACCCTGTGAACCCCTGCTTGAAGTTCTTGTTCAACTTTGCTGTTTTCCTGCTTCATGTTAAGCACCTCACCCTGAAACTTTGCTGCTTTAAAATCAGTCAGCTCTGGAAGTCCACTCTGTTTCCCTGCATGCAGCACCCTTACTATTTCCTCTTGAATATTGTTCAACGAGAAGAAGCGACTCCCCAGCTCCTCCTGAAAGACTGTACTGTGCTCTAGCCACAGAGTCATCTCTGTTTGTATCTCTCTCAAGTGCTTGTAAAGTGGTCTGGCCTCAGATTGAAGAGCTTGCATATTTCTTTCCTGGTTCTTCGAATCTCTTAACTGTGATAACTCTGATTGCAGGTCCTTAATTGTGCTTTGGAATTTCTGTATCTGATGGAAAGAGGTGCTAAATCTTAGCCAGAAATCAAGGTTCCCCTCCAACAGATCATTCAGCTCTGCTCGTAATCTCGCTTGGATTCTTGATGCTGGGTTTGGTGATTCTGCTATTACAGGCTCTGCTTCTGTAGAGCTCTCTGAAACACTTATACTTCTGGGTATGAGCCCTGTTTTTGGATCATACAAGTGGTGGAAAAGCGGTTTCCTATCCGGGTCATACTCAGACGATGGATGTGGGCTATCAGGTTGACCACCGCTCATTGTTCTCTCATGCTGCTCCGGCTCCGGCTCCTTTTCTTCCTTTGGAGTTTTCCAGTTCTCCGATTCATGATCCACATTTTCTTTTGGAATGCTCAAATCCTCCGATTCAATATCAACATTTTCTTTCGGAGTCCCTTGACGAGCTTCTAGTTTCTTAAGTAAAAGCTGAATCTCCTCATCCTTGGCAACTATGGTACTCCTTAGCTCCCTTGCATGAGATGCCAGCTCGAAGATGTGTTCCCGGTTCTTCTTCTCGGCTTCACTGAGCTTGATCTTGATGTCTTTGTAGTCTC
>BSUD01000409.1:78970-127221 GCA_033239045.1 Fagopyrum esculentum
AATTCCTTGAAACTAAATGTGGAAGAGAGGATAGCTCGCAAGAAGTTAGGTGTTTGATGGATTCCTCGTAGTTATGCCATCTCCAGGTGTACATTCTTCCTCTTATAATGGAACCTGCATTGTTTACTACAAATAGCCAAACGGCTTTATCTTCTTTCTAATCAACTTAATTAACCAAATCCAAAACCCATGTCTGAAAATACCAAGTTTGCCCTTTCCAACAAGTTTCAGTATTCAGGAAATGTCGCACAAAACAAAATTAGAATTGCCAAATATAGTAAATCAGTAAAGATATAAAGCTTAAGACCATTTTGAGATGAAGAACATCATCTTCAATCTGCTGAGTAGAAATGTGTTTACAACAATGAATGCTGAATCACAAAACAAACAACACTCTTTACACAATAGCGGCATGCAACAAACCCCCAGCCTTCAACATGGTTACCACACTTTACAGATACTACATCTTCCAATTTTCTGAGTTTTTTTTCTATGTACATGAATTTGCTTAATTGTCACATTAGAAAAAGCACTTATAGACAGACCCAAAGAGCAACAGCTTCCATCAGCTCAGAAATATTTAATATGTTATCTTCTTCTTCTTGCGCAAACATAAACATGGCCCGAAATGCCAAAACCTGATCACGGTTTGTGCTCTCAGCGTTCACATACAGATCGATCAATAGCAGCAAATGCTGGACGAAACTGCTCATGTTTCTTTGATGAACAAGAAACACCACGGGTTTTTCCTTTGCATTACAATGACAATAGGGGAAAAAATAGTGCTCTGTACATATCAGCTGGTTTGAACAGATTATTATCTCCACTGCTCCATATACCCTTCACCAACTGAAAAAGAAGGAACATGGGCATTCTGATGAGTATTTCTCATTTCAATTCATCCACAAATGACCAAAACAATTGAAAGTGCATTTTTTCTTTTAGAGTTTAACCCAGTACAGATAGCTGGTCACTAAGAAACCATAAGTCCTCATAATTGCACAACAAAAGACATTAGCAAGTCTACAAAGATCAATTGAACTAAATCCTCATTCTCATCTCAGGCTGGTTTTGTATTCATTCCCATGCTGGACATGATTTTCAAATTATACAATCTCATGAATCATGCTAAGTTAAACTTTTACCTGTGGAATAGCGGCCTGCTGCATTTGCCTTAGTCTCCACAAACTCGGTCATACCTTGTCCAACATCTCTATTCTTAGAACCATAACACGGGACAAGAACACCAAATCCAGCATCATTCTCATCATCACTCAAGAAACCCGAGGCATGAGGTTCGGACCACCCAATTGACCAATCAGAAGCATCCGAATCAGTATCCGAGATGCAACCGCCATCAGATGGCACTAAAACCACATCATGCTCCCTATCTATTTTCTGCTCCTGCCTAGCATGGAATTTCTTCTTAACCCTTTTTGGTTTAGATGCTCTACTACTATTTCCCCCAAAACACAAGGTAAATTTTAGGGTTTCAGATTCCCACAAGTTCAGTTCGGTTGCAGGATTCAAACAAGTTCCATTTTGAAGCTTTGCCTCCTTTTGCTTACCTCCCAACAACCACCATGACAGATTGGTAAGCGCAAGAGACATATAATCAATCAATCAACCCAATTTGATCAGAAAGATCAATTCCTCCAAATCTGCTGCCTAGCACAAAAAACCCAGAAATAAGTACATAAAGCAATTCAAATCCACATATATAATCGCAAAATTGAAGTATCACAAACCCAGAAATGAAAAGAATCTCTCAAAATAGACAGCTTTAGCAGAAAATTTTGAGCCCTCGATTGAAAATTGCGAACCCTTATAGCAAAAGCATCCTAATTTGTAGGCTAATTCAGCCGGCGTACGGGGAAGCAATTAACTTGCCTTTCCCGTCAACATTTGAAATGCAAAAGAAATATCAACGGAATACAACACGGCAACAGCAATACATAGAGTAGAAGAATGGGAATTTGCAAGTGTATGCCTCTTTAAGTTGTGGGAAACAATGATTTGAGCAATTCCCCTCTTTGGAGTTGCGAAAAGTGCATCAAATGGAGATTAGTTTAATTGGAGCTCTCGCTATGGTTGAATGAAGATGCCAGCTAACGTCTCTTCCAAATTCCCAATCATGTCGACCTTTTTAATGCTTTTTGAGCTGATTCCGTCCACGAAATTTTATAAATTTTTATGGATAAAAAAGTGTTGCAAGTAGCAAATATTGAAATATATGACATAAATAAAGGGAAAAAAAAACATGATACCTCATCACTCATCAGATTTGCTTCCGTTGGTGATATTTTGGTGTCAATGATCCAAATTTCTTTGTTGGTTATGATTGATGTGGGTCGTGGGAATTTGCTTTAGTAGTTTTTATGAAACAATTTGGTTTATTAGGTTTTTTTTTAATTTTATGTTTAATAAATGTATCCCTTGAGAGAAGATTGTGTAGAGTTTGAAAATAAATACAAAACGGTTGGGTACATTTACTTAATTGAAATATTAAAAATTCTAATTACTACTCTAGTTTTTCAGAAAAGTCTAGTTACTAAAATTGTCCTAGTTTTATTTTATAATTTGTTTTATATCCGAAATATTGAGACATTTGTTTTTTATTTTTTAAGTTTACCAAATTAAATACATTCATCATTAATTAAAAATTAAATTTGAAAGATTATTAGCAAAAAAATAAATTAATAATAATTTTAAGTGGCAACAATCTTAGACGGTGTATTTAGGAGACACATTGTAATTACTAGGTTAATATGATTCTATAGAGTAAATTTATTATAAATTAAAAATTAAAATATTATTTTATGCAATTAATTATAGACTTAATAAGTCATCTTTGAGTTATTCCTAAAACATTCCTCAATACTTCAATTTATATAGATAAATCTCGTGAGAGCGAGTAATTTCTTCTAATCAATGTCGAATAAATATATAGCCGTGAGTGGGTAGATCCTTTGTAAATATTGAGTGAATTGCTTCTTCTTGTTCACTTAATGGTGTATTATTCCCGTCTAAAGATGCATATGAATCAAGTTACACAAGCTAAGGCTTATAGCTGGTCTGTCAACGTTGAACTCTTCGAATTATCATCTAAAAAGTGCTTATTGCATACTATGATCCAAAAATATAAGACGGCTAATTTTTCAAGACTTGTTTTTAAAATGAAAAATTGAAAAAAAATAACTAGAAGTTTGTAATTGAATGTCTAATGTTATAAGTATTTAAAATGAAAAATTGAAAAAAATAACTAAAAGTTTGTAATTGAATTTGCTTTAGTTTTATTTTATAATTTTTAACCGTTTAGTTTAAATGTCTATAATTCATACCAAAATTTCAGTTCAGACCTAGACGACTCTTGTATATTTTAGCTATACTTAATTAAAATTTTGAACATCAACCAAATTATACTCCACTCAAAGTTGATCATTAACAGTAGATATTAAGAAATAACACACGCTGACAAAAATTATGTACAAAATCGACATACACAATGAATTAAAAAGATAAACATATAAAAGAAATTTATAAGAATTAATGTTCATGAACAGCTAGAAAACCTGAAAATTTAGACTTAATATAAACTCGCTAAAATCGCCCACACATACATTAGACACTCCTAAAAACAAACTCAACCCGTGATAAAAATTAAAAAAAAAAATAGATCAAATAACTAGAAATCAACTAAAAAACAAGATGTAGACGTGAAAATGATAATTTGATTCTTTGTGCATACAAAAAATAACAAAGGAGAAGTTATTCTCAACTAAAAATTGATAAGGGTAAAGTTGTAATGAGTTGGAGACAATGAGCCATGCCAAATTGACACTATATAATAATATAACACCACTAGGAAGTGCAATTGTGGACACATCCATTCATGCAACTTGTACAACATAAAGACATCAGGATAATGTTGCTTTTTACATGAAAAGAGAACTACCTCTTTATACATAAAGTTCCCTGAGATAACGCTGCGATCCATTTCATTGAGTTACACATACAAATTTACTCATCTACCTATACAGATTCGGGCTGATTTGCAAACGATCGGAAAAAAAAAAGAAAGTTAAATATCACTAACTAATTCTTTTAACAATATTATATATTTAAATAGGCTTATAACATAATTTCATTTAAGTAATATATCTCTAATAGAGTAATAATGAAAGTTAATTAGAATGCTAAAAATATAGAGAGGTCTACAAAACAAAAGTCAATAAAAAGGAGAATATTTTACCAAACTCTTTCAAAAAAATGTACATTTAAAGCTATTTTTTCGTTGAAACCTGATCGTATTTTGGTGGAACAAGTAGAGGTAAACATTTTTGCCAACGGACCAACACATATATAATATTATACATACACACATATATATATATATATATATATATATATATATATATATATATATATATATATATATATATATATATATATATATAGAGGGTGCGGTTCCCATGAGAACACCCTAACGTGTATACATGAGAACAATCTTAGACCGTCCGATGGTGAGTATTAAGGGTCGAGATTTAATGTAGATATCATAATTAATAATAATTAGGAATAACCACAATAACTACGAATAATCCACTCAACCAACAATAACTACGAATAATACATTAAACGATATGACACATTCGTAACAAAACTAATAATAATTACAAATTTGTTCTCATGTATACACGTTAGGGGTGTTCTCATATGATCTACACTCTCTCTCTCATAGGTTGACTCCCATGTAAACAACTCTTAACATGTAAAATGAGAACAAATTGTATCCGTTAGATCGTTAAAAAGCTGTTTACATATGAGTCAGGATCTATATATATATATAATTTAGTTTGTTTTAAGTGTAATCTACTCTGATTTGGTTTATTTTGAGTATTTTGACGAATTATACTTGTTTGTAATGTAAGATTTTGTAGGAATAACTCGACTACAATAATACTTGTTGTTTTTCAAGTATTTAAGTTTATTTATTTTTATGTGTTGATTGTTATTCAACTCGTTGATAGTGCACTATGTAGATATAATTGGATTAAAAATTTGTGTAAAATACATTATATTACTTGTTTTGAATGATAAATCGACGGGAAAACACACAATCCAGTAAATACGGTCATCCGGCCTGACCCAATAGCATGCCCAATTTTTTACGTGGGTGGACATGAAAAACGTTTTTGATTTGGACAAGGCGGGCCGGCTAGCCCAACCTACTCCTTCTGAATAGAGTTTTTAATTATGATCCGACTCGAATCCGACCTAAACACAGTTGTACAAGTTAGTCAGGATAATGTTACTAAATCCATCATCACGAATATAAAATCACCTTTACCTTAAAATGATCGAATTTTACCAACCACATATATTGTTAATAACATGATATGCGATGTGCAGGCAAAATCTCTCTCTCTCACGGTTCCACTTATATAACCATATATTCATCAATAATACTCTTCTAAAGTTCTAAGTGAGTAAACTTAACCAACAAATTTTAAGTGCTCGCAGAGTAACTTAATAATACACCACCTAAAGGTATAGTGATAAATGCATATATAATTTAGAAGATGTCATATATTAAATTTAATATTAATATGGGAAAAACGAAAAAAGTTAATACACGGTAGTAAATTATGCCACAAAAACTTAAAAAGCAAAAGTATATACTCCCACCGATAAAAATAAGTGTCGTTTTAGCATTAGAAATTTGATCACAATTATCTGTTGTTTTAAGTTTTCTAGGTCAATAAATGAACAATAATTATAAGAAATGTTATTGAAAATTGATGTAAATGATTAATTTTAGTTCTAAAATCTTTCTTATTAGTTTAAAAGAAAGGTTGAATATTAAATAAGTGATAAGATTTAAAAAAAACTTTGCAAAATTTATATTCTTTAATATTTTTCTTAAAATTGTATCGTTAATTATGATTAGAGGGGGGTAGAAAATAACTTAAATAAATAAAATATCCTGAAATTGAAAATTATAAGGAAAATAATCACTCCGCCTTCAAACTTAGAAAGCAATATTTTTCGTCAAGTCTCGTTGTCTCACAGTAGCACAGGGCTTTACCCTCACTATGGAAGCCATTGGAGCTGCTCCCAACTCTCGAACTCTTCTAACCAGCAAAAATCACTCCGCCTTCAAACTCTTTACCCTCAAGTGTCCTAATTCTCTGTCAATTCCCCAGAACAAGAAAAACCTAATTTGTTCCGCCGCCAGCGCCTCTTCTCAAAGACAAGAGAAAGAGGTGGATAATAAGATGAAGGAGACGAAGCTCTGGGGAGGTAGATTCGAGGAGAGTGTAACTGATGCTGTCGAGAGGTTTACTGAATCAATCTCCTATGACAAGGCTCTATATAAGCATGATATCATGGGTAGCCGCGCCCATGCCACCATGCTCGCTCACCAGGTTCTTCGATTTCGTTCTTTTTTCTTGCTGTCTGATTCTGTTAAAGCTGGATACTTAATATCATTTAGATGCGTATCAGACAGTTTCTAGGCTTATGTAAAGCTGACATGCATTTGTTAAGGTTCACAATTGTGTGAAAATGAGCTAGTAATTGAGGTTTTACATGCATTTGTTAATGTTAAAAATGTCATTTGTTATGGTTTGATATGTCAATTATTAAGGTTGACATGGTTAGCTAGACTATGCTTGCAAATGAACTGTTGGCCAGATCCAAATGAAGTTTGATTGTTCAAATTTTCTTTATTTAGGATGAGGAAAGTAGTAAATCTGTGTTGTATTATTGCTTTTGGTTTTTAGGGGCTGATGAGTGAAGGTGAGAAGGACAGTATATTAAAAGGCCTAAGTGACATAGAGAAAATGATAGAAGCCGGGGAGTTTGTATGGAGGGCTGATAGAGAAGACGTTCACATGAACATTGAAGCTGCCCTGACCGAGTTGGTTGGTGAGCCTGCAAAGAAGCTCCATACTGCTCGAAGCCGAAACGATCAAGTTTGCACAGATGTTCGCCTCTGGTGTCGCGATGCAATTGATAACATCATATTTAGGATTAAGCAGCTTCAGGTTTGATATTCTGCCTTCATCTGTGAACTTTAACTTCTTTGATGACTTCTGTCCAAGGCAGTGTTCATTGTAATTTATGTCAAACTGAAATTGCATTTATTTTTGTATAATTTGTTTATAGTTTCTGGATGAAATGAGATTATAAGGATTCAATCTATGAATGGAATCAGTTGATAACTGTTACTTACTTTCACTATGATTTTGCTGATCAGTTGATACCATTTTCACTAGTATCAAACAACTTCGGGTTTGATTATTTCTGTGATTTCATCAAATAAACTTCAGCTTCTTTGATGGCTTATGTGTAGGGAGTGCCTGTTTTTTAATTTATCTTCATGTTCAGAATATTGATGGAAATTATATTTCAAATGTGACATTTATTTAATTTTTTTATAAAATTTGAGAAATACAGTGTGTGGGTGAAATCAAGAGAGTTAAGGATATAATGTATCAATGGAATCAGTTTTTACAACCATTTTTTTAAATGTGATCCTGATATATATTGAAGGGGATACCGTCAATAAATTATCCATAAGAGTTATATGGTAATGTTTGTTATATTTTGCAGGTTGCACTTGTTACCTTGGCTTTGGAAAATGAAGGACTTATTGTTCCTGGATATACACATTTGCAAAGGGCACAGCCTGTGTTGTTGCAACATCTTCTTTTGGCATATGTTGAGCAGGTTTCCCCCTTTATCTTCATCTTTCAAATGCTTGGCTGGTTTTACCCTTCTTTCTCGAATAAAGTGGTTGTTAGTTGTGATTGGTTGCAGAAGTTCACTTAGCTGTTTTAGTTGGTGTTCATAGTTTTTGTCTCGACTCTTTTGTAGCTGGAACGTGATGCTGGCCGTTTAGTAGATTGCAAAGCTAGGTTGAACTTCTGTCCCCTGGGTGCCTGTGCCTTAGCTGGTACTGGTCTTAACATTGATAGGTTCATGACTTCTGAACTTCTTGGATTTGATGGACCATTAAGGAACAGGTATTATTCTTTGAAGTTTCATTTTTAAATTTGAAGTTCCCTGTTTTTGTATTCCAATGATTTGCACCAGCATTGCAAAATGAAGGCACTAATACTTTCTTACAAGTTACCTGCTTTTGTATTCCAATGATTTACCTAAGAACTAAAATAAATGAAGTTTGTGCTTCAAATTTTGAGTTTTCTTTTCTGGTGTTGTTGTAGCCTCCTGAAGCAGTCAATGTTACCACAGGTTGAATCACCTTTTATGGTTCTAGTTTTTATGGATAAGTTATGTTCCTATGTAGGATAAGATTAAGAACCACCTCATAACCAGCCTTACACTTTCTGCCCTTTGTTCAGCTGCAACTATATGCAAATCCTTTATTCTTGATTTTCTGTATCACTATTATTAGTATTATGGCTTTTTTCACTAATCATTTCACTGTTCCTTATGTAATACAGCATTGATGCAGTTTCAGATAGAGACTTTCTTATAGAGTTCCTATCTGCAAATTCAATCACCGCCATTCATCTGTCTAGACTCGGTGAAGAGTGGGTCTTATGGGCTTCGGAAGAGTTTGGATTTTTAACTCCCAGTGACTCTGTTTCTACTGGAAGCAGCATAATGCCTCAGAAGAAGAATCCGGATCCCATGGAACTTGTGCGTGGGAAATCGGCTAGAGTTGTTGGAGACCTGACTACACTTCTAGTATTATGCAAAGGACTTCCCCACGCTTATAACCGTGATTTGCAGGTATAACTTTCGATGTGCGTACACTTTCATAAGCATATGTTGCGTATGTGACCATGGTCAACTGTTATCCCTTCTATCTACAACACAGGAAGACAAGGAGCCTATATTTGACAGCGTAAAAACTATAATTGGAATGCTTGAAGTGAGTGCAGAATTCGCCGGGAATGTAACTTTCAACAGAGACAGAATCGAGAAAGCTTTGCCTGCTGGCCATCTCGATGCAACAACGCTGGCAGACTATCTTGTCAAAAAGGTTAGTACCTAGGAGCTGCCAAAATATGTAGAGATGCTGCCGAGTTTTTCAGTCTGAATATTGAGCTGTATCCTTGTAGTTTGTACTACGACTTAACCAAGCTTTCATCATTGTGTTTCCGCAGGGAATGCCTTTTAGAACTTCCCACGATGTAGTTGGGAGGTTAGTTGCAGTTTGCGTGTCAAAGAGCTGTGCACTTGAGAACCTTACTCTCGACGAGCTTAGAAGCATCAACCCCATATTTTCCGAGGATGTCTATGATTATCTTGGTGTAACAAACTCCATCAAGAAGTTCAGTTCTTATGGATCAACGGGTTCAAAATGTGTCTCGGAGCAACTTAATTTCTGGGTTGCACAACTCAAAATTGACAAAAGTGCAAACAAGTAAGTGCACAAGTGCTTGCTCATTTACAAGACAGATGAGTTCAGATGGAAGCTTGCAATTCGTCACTCTCATAATTTCACTGTCTTGGCTTTTATAAATTAACTCTCTATGCCAAGCTTTCAACATTGATATCTGGTGTTGCGAATGGTACTCGGGTTTTTACTCGTCACTTGATTGATTGTTTCCCTTCTGGTTTTCTTTAGTCTTCTGCAAGCAACTCATAGCTCAAACCTAACCCACAAAATTCTGTTCAGTTCTATGATGGTATGGTAGAAGATAAGTAATCATAAAATGGATAAATTCCACTTAGGTACCAAGGTTTGAAGAAATTTCAACCATATAGTTACATTTGAAAATAAGATCAAGGAATTTCACCTAGATGCCAATGCAGAAGTCAGTGTACAAAGATGCAAATTCACAAGGGTATCAGGAAATCAAAATTCAGAGATGTATTCATTGATTATTATGTAGCTGTTTAGTTTCATACTTTCTGTATCCAGGACACTCTAAAAAGTATCACCTCTTTTTCATACTTATTTCTTACAATGAAATTTACAATCCAAACCAAAATAAATATATACTCAGGTGAGGTATTAGCATGACAAGGATTTGAGCCGGAATCTTAGGCTCTCCTAGTCTAAATTATGCGAAAAGGGAGCCTCCTGGTTGATCAGCAGAAGAAGGCTGTAATGCCCGGATCCTGACATCAAATCTTTTGTAGCAAACAACTTCAGGTTTGACGGGTCTAGGATCAGTTCCGGCTGGTACAAGAGCATAAGATTGTGTCCGATCATCGTAAGAGTTGCCAATGTGGTTCCCACATTTTCGGCAAAGAAGCTTGGTTTTCTTCCTGATCAATCCCCAAGATTTCTTTGAACTGAAGAAGGGTATGCATTGAATTTCATCAACCTGTGTGAATCTGCTCTCATCAATCTGGAAGAATGAAATGATTCCCCGCTTTATGGACTTGCCATATTTGGATCCAATGCTGGCAGTGTTTCGGTTTGAAGAACTCAAACTCAGGTCATAGCCACAAGAACCGCAGCTGAGCGATATAAAAAGAGGAAAATCAAGTAAACATTTTCAATTATAAACATCAATTTGTTTAGTGAAAGTGATGTGCAACCACCAGTTAAAGTTCAGTTGACCAAGAAACTTATTGGTCATGCTCCAGCGTTTATTGTGATGTGAAAGGTCTGTGACTAAAATTCTCGAGTTCACAAGACCCAAATTCTTCAAGTTTTGGAAACGAGTGTAAACAAAGATTCAAATTAAGAACAATCTCACAGAATTTCCTTGCAGAAATCACCATTAAGATAAGCAAAAAAAGATGAATGCCTTGAATATGGAAATAACTTATTCTGGAATATTCATGAACAGCTAAAGAAGGGTATATTATAAACCAACTTGGATCAATTTCAATTATTTTATCTTCATCTCACAATAACAATCCAACAAACTACCAATTATTACAGCACTTCAAAGTTTGAAGCACAAGTACAGTTGAAATAAAAGAGAAAGCCGTCGCAAGAAACCATCAGAAACTTGACAGTTCTACCATCCTGATATCTTCAATTTTTAGTTTAGAATCGTACAAAATCAATCAATCAATTTGGGGAGGAGAAAGAAATTTAGGAATTTCATCCCAAAAAAAAAGAAGAAATCCTCGCTGAAGGGATCGAATGGCATCTACAAGAGGGAACGAGGAATCAAATCATTGGATTCCCGATTAAATTCGACAAGTTGATAGAAGCAATTGGCTCAAAGTGAAGCTCATGTATGTTAACAGAAACTACACATTAAAAAGAAAAACCTCATAGCAATAAAATTGGGAGATCGAAGAAAACATACCTGTAAGTTACATCTCTTTGACTTCTAGCAGCGTATGAAGAATAACTTTCATCAATGGAAGAATCGACCTCCGCCGTCTCCATGCGAATCCCAAAACAAAGAAGATGCGAAATATGGAGCGGGATTAGAGGGCGAAAAGTCAATACGAAGAGTGTGTAGTTATAGCCTTATAGGTCAGGAAACCCTAAACCCCCAATTTGGCAATTTGGATCACGAAGGTGAACAGGAAAACCATTAAAACGCGGAGACTGGAAGAATGCAAGAGCGGAGACAGGAAGGGAGCGCAATTATCTTAGTTGGACAGACATCCATAGCTGAGATATGAAGCCCAAATCTTTAGGATGCAATTTTGGATGATAGCTGTCAATAATTATTTCCATTTTGGTGTTTGTGGTTAAGTGTCGTGTGTCTGTTAATAACTCTTTTGCACGAAGGACTAAAGGTAATTTCCTTGCACGGTATTTTTTATATTATAATTGTTATAATTAGAAGTATTTTTTATTTGGTTTATTATAAATGTTATATATTATAATTTTTGATAATTTGAAATTTAAGTTTCAAATAAAGTTATCCGATTAATTATATTATGGAAGGAACATACTTTTTTTTTAACAAAATTAAAATATAGTTGTAAGGTAAAAATATCAATTAGTTAGATATTACCTTTTAGATTAAAAAAATTATACTTTATCTTGACATATGGTAAGAATTTCTAGATGTTAGTTGATAAAAAATATATAGTTAGAAATTAAAAAATAAATAATAAACAGAAAAATATAAATGGTAAGAAAATGATACGTGCCAAAAAAAATAAAAAAATTTAAGAAAGTATGTAGATTTCAGTAATATTAAATAATTGTTCTTTAAATATTTTTACTTCATTTATTTATTTTATTTGTATTTTTAGCCTTATATTGTAATTTAATTTATAAAATAACTAAGAGCTTTTGAACTGTTTACTTGTAGATGAGTTTTTTTTAAGGGGTAAATCTAAAGGAGTTATTTGGGATCATAGATTATTTATGGGTTCTTAATATAAATGAGACTATTTGAGGCTATACGTTATCAAGTTTTTACTTTTTTATTTTTGGAGGTTTATTTTTTTTTAAAAAGACACGTATAAAATATAACTTCTTATAATATTGGTGGGAGAAGGTTATATTTTGGAATTTATAAAAATAAATAAATCACTTAAATTATTTTAACAATCTATAAGTAAACTGCCCAAAAAATTAATACCTACAAAATAACTTAAAACAAATCCCAATAATCTACAACTAAAATTTTTTTCAGTTTGCCTCATATCTACTTTTTTAGTTTAATCCCTTGTAATTGTAATTCTCATAGCTTTTAAATTCTTTTTCATTCTTATCATGAGTTTTAATGATAAGATCAAATAAATCAGTTCGATTTTTTTTATTTCTTTGCATTCATTGATATCTTCATAAGTTGATTCATTCAACTTGTGAAAATATCAATGAATGCAAAGAAACTAAGCTTTGTTATTAAGATAACGAGGGACATAAGTAAAAATAAAAGTCATATTAAGTCTTTATTTGGTTGTAACTTTGGGAACAAAAATAAACGGAAAATGTATTTAGTCAATATATGTACTTGTTCATGGATTTTTTAGAATCATTCCTTATGGTTTCGTGCAAAATGTATTTACTTCATACCATTTTGTTTCCCTATAAGTTATCAAACTAACAAATTCTACTACAATCACTTAAAATCACAAGGAATGATTCCAACAAATTTCATGAAAAGAGGTATACGTACGGACTATATTCGTTTTCATTCCACTTTTCGTTTCTGGAGTTAAAACCAAATGGGCCCTAAATGTAGAGAAATTAATTAGAGAGCATTTAAAGTCTACTCAAACAAAAATATTTAAAAACCTCCATAGAAAATCGATCTTATCACCATATATCTCTTATTTTGTGTGGTTTCACATAGGTAAAGAAATTTAACGGCGTTGCGGGCAAACTTGCAATATTATGCCAATATTATCCAACATCCGAAGTAATTGTCTCAAGTAAAGTTGAAGTTCTCATCCGCAGGGATGCAATAAGATGGTCCACCAATAGATGATGATCATGCCTAATTTCTTACCTTTATATTAATAAAAATTCGACTTATATGTTATCATTTTAGAGCACAAAGACTAATGAGCATAAAAATAAACAAAACTTATCACTTTAAAATGGTAATAATCAAGTGATACTATATGATTAATTGTACGATCATACGATCACTTAGATTATTGTTATTGTGTATGAACAAATATTAGGTAGACAAGAATACTCTTGTAGTTTAAACTCGGTAGTTTAAACTCGATCTTCATCTAAAACATTGATAGAGCTTAAACAGGTTAGGTTGAATTTAGAGAATTTATTCACGCAGGAAGAGGGTGAACAAGAGTCGAGAGAGTTGCACCATGAATGAAGTACATGCCATTTCAATCTCAAATAAATGAAGTGATTTCGGTGATTAGATTTTTTTTTCTTCCATCATTGATGGACAAAGGTAGCAACTTTTTCCTTAAGTGACTCTCTCTGGTATTCGTCTTTCAAGAGTTGGAGAAGAGTGGTGATGTTTCCTTGGACACGTCAAGGAAAAATTCCGGTCCAAGGAAACATCCCGGATTTAGATCAAGCTAAAGGCTCAACTACTCCTTAGTTGATGCGTGGATGAGTTTGAACGTTTGAATATAGGCTGCAGAAGTTTAGAGATGGAGGTGTAAGTTGATGGGTTGCTTCAATCTACATTGATCGCTCAAGCCTTAAAGTGAAGCGATTAAATTGATTCTTGAAAAATCCTCGAATGGATGAGTTTGAATTGAAGATCCAAAAGAACTTCTTTTAAGAGAAGAGATGTTTGTTTCCCAAATCAAGAATGAGGAAATACTTTCAAATATACTTGATTAAAAATGAACATGATTTACAAATGAGTCAATCATCCCTTATATAGTGGATGTGACCAAACCAAAAGTCGAAAATTAAATGACGGAAATAAAACCCGAAACTAAAGTTCCGAAAATGAAAAGCCTAAAAATGAAAGGTCGGAATTTAAGTTCGGAATTAAGTTTCTGTATTAAAATCCGAAACCAAAAGTCTAATCTTAAAGTCGGAAATTAAGTTCCGGAAATAAAGTCCCGGAATTAATATTCCGAAATAAAAAACACTTATTATTAAAAATAAAAAATATGAAAAATGTGTCAAAACTTGTCAGTTTCATGTCATAGGGTAGTGAGGAGAAGACATGCCGATAGACGGGCCGAGAGAGACGGAAACACGGATGTCATCGGCATCTAAAGGCATATCAGGTGTAACTTATGACTATTAAAATTAGACCCTTATAGACCCGTCCCGACTAGGAAAAAACGTGGGTATGGAAAACTGGTTTGACTCGTTCGGATTGAGCTCGACCCAACCCGTTTTAATGGGCCAAAAATGGGTTAACGTTTGACATGCGGGCCGGCCTGACCCAATTAAGCTTCTATATAATAAAAATCCAAAATATAGTTTAAACTCGATGATAATGCTATGCAAGTATAATTTGATTGTAGATTTGTGTTAAATGCATTATATTACTTAGTTTTGTATGCTAAATTAAGGAAAATTATAACAAAACGCACTATAAATGGATTTAGTTTTCTTACATGAAACTCGAGAGATACATACGGCCCGGTCAGACAACCCATCTGTTTTTATACATGGTTTTTATACATGGGTGAACATGAACAACGTTTGAGTTGTCTAACCACTTAACAGGTGACGGTAAACAAATTTCAATTTGTTCATTTCAAACGGCACACTGAAAATGTTATGGGCTTAGGTGTTTTAGATTGAACTTCGAACCGGAGTTAGATCACTCTAATAGCTTTCAATTAAAAAAAATATATTTAAGGAACCCAAACTAATAAAATTAAAATGATATAAAAAATAATTACAAAATATTTACCACACAAAAAGAATTCAGTTCACGTGACACACAAGAAAGTTAAGCGTTGAAGAAAAAGGCATCCGTTACACAAAGCAGCCGACACCCACTACACTTCCAATTTGAATTTTTTGAAAACACCTTTTTCATTTTGATTTATTGTTTATTTATTTATCCGCTACTGTGTGCGGTAGTACTCTTGCTTGCTGCTGCTATTTGGGTTTAGGTTTGCCCTTAAAATTAACGACAACTGACATTGCACCCACTGCTTTTCCCGTCGATTTTGATTCATGTCTAACCTTTCTTGGGTTTCAAATTTCTGGGTCAAAGGTATTCATTCAATCCTATTCTTTCTTAAAATTTCCTTTTGTTTCCCCTCAAAACAGCTCTGTTCCAAGCTCGTATCCTACTGAAGAACTCAAGCAGAGCCATTAGAGGTGGGATCTGATTGATCCAACATTCATGCCTATATTGTTGATTCTTATCAGTTTCCTGTTGGAACTATCGAATATTCAAATGGGTAAGCAACCATTTATGATTTGAGTCTCTGCTGGGTTGCTTCAATTTCTGATGATTTTAGGATTACAGTAAACAGATAGAATGTGTTTGTTGTTCCAATTTTAGGGTTCTTCGAGTTGCACTGATTTCTGATGAATGTGCCACTTACTATTGCATAGTTGTAAATGGATGTTGTGCAGCTGGTGTATGAGTATTGACAGCTCCGATTTAAGGTAATGGAGGAAGGTAAATGGTTATGGAAGACGCAATCTTCTTTTGAAAAGAGCCCAGCTGATACTGCAAGCTCAAGTTCAATGTCTTCACAATCTTATAATTGCGTACAAGAGCAGGTTGGGTTGCTATATCTTATATACTTTCACTTGCCTCTTTTCTTGTTTCAGTTGTTTATGTGATTAGTGTTCTCTAATCGTATCTCAAGAGATTCCTCAATACCCAATTGAGTTAACATTAACGATCTGGTAAGTGATGATATTATTACACATTATATCTGTCAGTCTGTCACCATTGAAGCTCTTTAGCTGTTGGTATCTCATCATTACATCAAGCTGTTCCTAAAAGATACTGATTTATTCAATAACAAAGAATCACAAGACCTATGGCAATAAACACCTTTGTAATATCGACTCTTATCAGGAATTTGCAAAACAATCTCCAGAACATATCATTGAGTCTCCTGAAGTCCAGTCAAAAGAAACATTCGACGACAGTCTGCTGAAGAGTTTTGCAGAAGCTGATCAGGCAAGTTTCCCTGAGAGTTTTACAGAAGTGGCATCAAATGCCAAAGAAGATATTCAAAGTGTGAGGCTTCTCAAGGAGAAATTATCAGCTGCTCTGGTCAACGTCAGCCTCAAAGATGAGCTGGTCAAGCAGCACGCTAAGGTTGCCGAGGAAGCCGTTGCAGGTAAACCTAGTGCCCCTCGTATTCCAGAAATATAAAAGACTATAATTATTGCAGGCTATTATTATTGACATTCTGAAAATCTTTAGGTTGGGAAAAGGCTGAAGATGAAGCAGCATCTGTAAAGCAGCAGCTGGACATGGCACTTCAACAGAACTCGGCTCTTGAAGCTCGGGTGGGCCATGTTGATGAGGCTCTCAAGCAATGCGTTAGGCAACTGAGACTGGCAAAGGAAGAATATGAGTGTAAGATTACTGAAGCTTTGACTGAGAAAAATAGAGAATATGAGGTGATCAAGTCCAAGCTTGAAATCCTAGAGAGAGAGAATCAAACTCTACAGACTGAGCTGATCTCTCAATCTGAGGAGCTGGAAATTAGGACCACTGAGAGAGATCTAAGCACCAAGGCTGCAGAAACAGCTAGCAAGCAGCACTTAGAGAGCATCAAAATGGTGGCCAAGCTTGAGAGCGAGTGTCGCAAACTAAAGGCCCTTTCTTGTAATAAACCTACCTTGAACGACAAAGGACAGAATCACAAGTCACCTTTAACTCCTTCATATTCTACTGATTCAGTCACAAATAGCCAATCTGATACTAGTGAGACGAGCGACTCATGGGCTACTGCTCTCATGGCTGAGCTTCATCAGTTCAAGAAAGAAAGGTCTCTTGGTAAAAGTCTTCCGTCCTCTTCTATAAAGATAGATCTCATGGACGACTTTCTTGAAATGGAGAGGCTTGCTGCAATCCAAGAGAATGGTCATCCACAAGAAGACCTTCATGCTAAGTTAGAATCACCTAAACATCTAACTGAAAGTCTAGAGAGTCAGTTGAGAGAAGAGCTCAAGGAAATTACATTTAGGGCAGGTGAGCTGGAAGAAAAGGTGCGAAAATTGGAAGGAGAGAAGGCTGAGCTGGAAATGGCTTCAGCTCAAACCCAAATGTGCTTGGAAAATGTACAAGTTGAACTGATAGAAAACAAAATGAAGTTGGATGAACTGGAAGCAGAGCTGCAAGATGCGAGTGAAGTAAAGATGGAATTTGAGTTGTATGCCAATGACTTGAAGCTGGAAGCCCAAGCAATGATGTCAAAAATTGAATTTTTACAAGCAGAAGTTGATAGGCAAAGGGTCTCCTCTGAGAAACTCTCTGCTAGATGTCAAGAGCTGGAGTATGACCTGCATAGGAAGAATGAGGAACTCGAGATTCAGAGGGATGCATCCTCTAGGAGTGAATTGGAGGAAAAGGAAAAGACTTTGGATGAATTACAGGTCAAGATTAAGGAATCTACGATGAAGTTGGAGAAGCAAAGCTCAGAATCTAGAATTGAATTGGATGAAAAGGAAAGGGCTTTATCTGAAAGCAAAAAGTGTGTCGATGAATTACAGATCCAAGTCAAAGAGGCCGAGATGAAGGTGGATCAGCAAAATGCTGCCTACAACAGTGAGCTTCAGGAAAAGGAAATGGCTTTAGCTCAAAGCCAAATGCTTTTGGATGAATTGCAAACCCAGCTCAAGGAAGCTACAATGAAGCTGCAAATGGAGCTAGGTGAAGCAAATGAATCAAAACAACATCTCTCTTCAGAGCTTGCAAGGGCAAGAGAGGAAGTTGGAAGCATGTCTGCACAGATTGACTCCTTGCGTGCACAGATTGAGAAAGAACAGGCCATCTCAGCTGAACTTTCTGCTAAATGTGAAGAACTCAAAAGGGAGGTTAAACAAAAGGAGCAGCTACTTGATCTTCATGAAGATGAGGCTGCGTATATAGAGCAGAAGATAAATCAGGTAAACGATTATCGGAACTTGACTCAGTCATGTTTATACGAAACAGTAGTAATGCACTTATTTGTATTGATCAGGATTCTTTTTGTTGAAGTTTAGGAGGATATAGCAAGTGCAGCTGGAAAATTAGCAGAATGCCAGAAGACAATAGCGTCTCTTGGCAACCAATTGAAGTCTCTGGCCACACTTGAAGATTTTCTTATCGACACTGCGAGTATACCCAGGTATACAAGATCTGCCTCTCTAATCTCAAAGGCTGGTGGTGGTAGTGAGACGTGGAGACTCCATTCAAACAATGTGTATTTACCCCAAAAGAAATGTGACGATCACTTGCAAGATCCACAAGAAGGAATACATACATTCTCAAAGTATATTGAGGGGGATATGATGGAATCATCTACTTGTGCCATGTTTAAATCTTCCAGCTCAAATAGAAATGGGTATGAGAAATTATTCCCTATGAGGAGAAGCTGAGAATTATTAGCTAGAGGCAATTTAGACGGTAACATTTGTTTGGCAGACCAAGATCGGATCAGGATTCTGTAATGACATCTCTTAAGAAGGCCGGATCATTCAAGGCATTGTTTTGGATGTCATTGTAGAAGCTTGTGTTAAAGTAGATTTTCAGATTAGATTAGCAAGGTTAGAGTTTTTATTTAGATGTAAAACTGCACGTAAATTGCTTCTTTCTTGAATGAGAATTTTGGTTTGCAAATTTGCGAGAAAGACACCAAAAGAACAATTTACAGAGATTCAACTTATCAGAAGAAAGCTGCTAAGAGATCACAATCCAGGCAACTTATAACTGAATTTCGAAAAGGGGTAAGCTACCTGCAAAAGACCTCCTAACAATGGGGTTGTGCCATGGTGGTCCTATCAACAAACACTGCTGGTGTATTCACCAGATTGCTAACTAGCTTCCATTTCAACCTGGAGTACATACAGCTAAGTATGTGGAGGCAAATTGCAATATATCATTATGGCAAATTCGGATAATCTGATTCAAGCGGCATTATCGCATGTCAATTACTTCCTCCTGAAAGTTCAATTTGATTGGGCCCTTACCGCTCATTCTCTGTAGCGCTCTTCTCGTCTTCTTCTCCGTTCCACCGCCCTCTTCGAATATGGCGGCTTCACGGACTTGTATTTCGCGATTGTCGGAGGATATGGTGGCCTTCTGTCTCAATTCGACATTCACTCCACTCCTCATATCTCTTCTTACATCTGTTTCACTTATCGGGAATATTCACTTTGCAATCTCGTTCAATCGAATTTGGGCATCTCATATGGAAGTTTCAGTAGGTTTTGCAATTCGGCTGCCAAAAACGAGATGAAGGGATATCATAGCGGCAATCAGAAATCCAAAGACGATGTTTGTTTACAAAAATTTTCAATTGTTTCTCTAATTTGTATTTTCGTAAACCCTAATCCCGCCATGGAAAACTGCCACCGTTTAGTTTTATTTTTGAATTTGTGGTGTTGTAGTTGAGGTATTGACATTGCTTCTGCTATCGTTTAGACTTTGTCTTAGGATTGAACACTTGATGAGAAAATGAGATATGCAATTGTGTTGGGAAAACTCCGCGTTTACGACTCACACCGTGTATGTATAAACGAGCGTTTTGTTGCGCAATCACACTTCTACACTAACCTCACTTACAAGCTCTCTTTAAAAGCCTTTATTACTCTTTTCTTGATGGAGTTTCACAAATGAGAGTGGTTATCTATAGACATTGCCATTTCCTCTACTTGAAGGTTTCGGAACTCGATTCTCCTAGATTATTCCGGAGACTTTTTACTCAATCATGTACAAATCTAGAACTCTCCCTAGATTTCTAATCTAGTTCGGGAAGGTTCCGCCACCATCCGGAGTATTCCACTTTATTCCAAAAGTACCCCATATTACGGAATGTTCCACAACCTTCCGAAATATTCCGTCTTCTTCCGGAATGTTCTTCAACCTTCTAGTATGACCCATTATCACAATATATCTATTTGAAAATATGAATTAGCCTAACAAATTGGGCACAATTGGATAGCCTACGAGCATACCCTAAAGAGTAAAGACTAAAGCCAAGATTGAAGGGCCAACGATGTCATATGATTAATTATAGGCCAAGTTGTTGGCCTCACTTATCTCTTAGTACTATATTCCACATAATTGTCATATTGGGTCAGTTTGGTAATGTAAGATTACGTAGATGAAGATGAGGATGAAGAGAATATTTAGATGAAGAATTAAGGGGATGAAATTGTTTAAGATGATGAGTATGAAATTAAGTGAAATGAGTGTTTGGTAAAATTAATATAATTGTGGGTAAAATTACGAAAAAGTACGTGTTAATTTTTTTTTATAGAGGAAAGAGATGAAAAATGAGGGCTAAAAGTGAGATTTAAAGCCTCAATAATCTTCATAATCATCATAATCCAAGTTTTGCATGATTACAAAATTCTCATAATCTAATTCCCACAATCTCATAATCTAACCTTTTAATCTCCTTAATTTCCTTACAAATGAGATTACGAAAATTATTTCTTTCTTTTTCTACAATTATCAAACGGGCCATTATTCATCGAGATTTGAGATACGGAAGTTGCTGGCCTCACTTTATCTCTTAATACTATATTCCACATAATTGTCATATTATTCATTGAGATATGGAAGTTGTTGGCTTGGCCTCACTTATCTCTTAATACTATATTCCACATAATTGCCATATTATTCATTGAGATATGGAAGTTGTTGGCCTCACTTATCTCTTAGTATTTAGCAACACGTTTTGGATATGAAAAACAATAATTTATTTCATCTAGTTTAAGTCACATATTATCTATTTGAGTTTATATTATCGGTCAATCTAACGCTTTAGATTGACCGTCAATTACTTTTTTAAAGGTATTTCTTAGTATATATTATATCGTTCTTACCTCTAGATAACTTTTTTTTATGTACCCTGAGCCCTTCAGTATAATAAAATTTCGTATTAAATGAATCAGTATAGTTATGTGTTTTTTTTATATGAGTTGAATAACAATATTCTCATATTCCGATCAATGAAATATAAATAATAGAGTTAAATTATTATACTTAAAACCTAGTAGCAGGATAATAAAACCTAAATTATAATATTCGGGTGGTTTTACCAAACATATACCTAACCTAGCCCACTTGTTTATTTAATTCTAAAATTTAGTAGTCGGTTTGTTTTGGACAACGTAAGTAACCACTCGTTAAATCTAATTCTAAAACATATTCTAATATATTCGATTGCCTAAGTTTTGATGACCATTGTTACATTTTAATAAAATTTATGACACGTCACATATAAGATTGTTAAAGACTATCTTAAAACGAATTTACACTAGTATAAATACCTCACTGACATTATTTACTAGGTTCGGAATCTCCCACGTGTGAGTATTATTTTTTAAAATGGGAAATGAAATAAAATATAAATAACTCAAATTCCAACCAAGCAAATGAAATGTACACTGACCCATTATAAATACATGAGGATGATAATGGTCTATTCACTGCAATTCCAAATTTCATCCACAAATTAAAAGTTGTTTTTGTTTGCAATACAAAGAAAGAAATGGCTTCTACTGGCAAAGATACTTCAAGGCCCCTTGCATATTTCCCTGAAGGAATTTCTGACCACTTCTCTCAATTGGATGTTAACTCTTTGGTAATTCATCTTCCATCATTAGTGTTAATGGTTATCATGCATCATCTATAAATCTTCTATCATGTTTTTCTTATTATTAATGAATGATTCTTGTACAAAAATTTAAGGTGTTACTTACTAAAAGTGGAGACAAGCACTTAAACCATCTCAATATAAGATTGAGGTTATTTATCCAAATGACCCACAATTATGTGTGCATACAGCAAATGGAAGCATATATGGCGGAACTTGAACCCCTGAAGGAGCGAGCAAGGGTCATGCTAGTCGATATGTCCGTTGACCACAAAGAAAAGCTCAACTTGATTGACATTCTCGACCGTCTTGGAGTTTCGTACTACTTCGAAAAGGAGATCGAGGATCAATTGAACTGTATTTTTTCGGCTTACAACTATGAAAACAACTATAATCTCTACACTATTGGGGTACATTTTCGTGTTTTCCGACAACACGGATATAAAATGTCTTGCGGTAAATAATTATGTTTTACTTACTATTAACGCATGAATTTGTCTAAAATAATGCAACATTACATATTTAGATGTTTTCAACAAGTTCAAAGATAGTAATGGTAAGCTCCAAGAGACCCTAAAATCGGACATGGAGGGCATACTAAGCTTGTATGAGGCAGCTCATCTCGGGATGCATGATGAAGTGTTTATGGATGAGGCACTCGATTTAACCATTGATGTTCTTCGTTCTGTTGTCTCTGGATTCAACTCAAAGAATCGATCTCTATACAATCAAGTTGTTCATGCAACAAAACAAGCGTATCATACGGGCATGAAAAGAGTAGAGATTGGACGTTTTATAAGTTTCTATGAAGAAGATGAATCTCGAAATGAAAACTTGCTTAGACTTGCAAAGATCGACTTCAACATGCTACAACTTCTCCACCGCCAAGAATTAAACCAAATTATCAAGTAAGTAATGAATTTGCTAAGTTATTACTCAAGGGATGTTCTCTGGTGTAATTATGAAAATGGCATACTCATTAATTTAGTAGTGGGGATATATAATTCATATTTGATAAAGTAGCGTAAGTAGTTTATCCGATTCTCTCATGTATATACGTAATAATACATTGAGATCTTTGTACGCTTATACTTAGCCTTAATTACAGGTGGTGGAACGAACTGAATGTGAGAAATGAACTTCCATATGTTAGAAATCGAAGTATAGAGAGTCATTTTTGGGCAACAGGGGTGTTGTACGAGGGTTGCTATTCTCGAGCCCGCCTACTCGCGGCAAAAGTTACCAACCTAGTGTCAATTCTAGATGACACATATGATGCCTATGGAACCATTGATGAGCTTGCCCTCCTTACACAGGCCTTTGAAAGGTATAATTATCATTATTTTGATTTCTTACTCCTAATAAGAAATCTCATATGGGGACAATGATTCAAAGTATCGTATCTATGAGTTTACGTGCAAATGAGAAATCTCATACTATATTTTATATACCAATTTTCATAATTGTAACTAGGTATGGCCATGGAACGGGATGGGATTGAAGTCGTCCTGCGTCTCGTCATATAAATTATAAGCGGGACCGGACGTGATTTACAACTTTTTTTCTTCGTTCCAGGTGGAACGGGACGTGACGGGCCTAAAGACACAAGTGATAAAAAAAAACTCGATACCAAATTACCGATTCAAGAGGCCTACATTAGTAGTTAGTACATGCAAAACGAATACAAATTGCACCAAAGTGTGTCTTTCCGATTCACATTAAACAAAACCTAACACAACACTACACTAATAATAATTTACAAAAAATAATATTCGTTTTTTTTTGAAAGTTTACGTTTACAAGAATGAGGGGAATTTACAAGTAGTCAACTAGACTTAGGAGAGAAATTGAAACAAAACATTACAATATTAGAGGAAGTAGGAGAGTAGGGGAAGAAGCTCGTCTCACTTAGGGTGGAGAATAGGGACGAGACGGAATTAACCGGGATGGACAGTTTCGTCACACATTCTGTCCCGTAAAATTTTCACGGGTTGGGATATACATTTTTTTTTTCAATCTCGTCGGGATTGAGACGGAACCGGGACGAAACGGGATTACCCGGAATTTATGTCCACCCCTACTTGTAACTTCAAATTCTTGCATGTGTGTACTCTTTTTCATACAAATCTTAAGTTAATTAAGATTTTTGTAGGTGGGACAGAAACGCGATCGATGAGCTGCCACTTAAAATGAAGTCTTTGTTTAATTATGTATACGATGAATGGGAGATAATGGTTGAAGAAAAAGATTATGCTGCCGAGTATGCAAAAGCAACTGTGAGTATAAAAATATGAAACGTTAATTTAAATAATTATCTATCATATTAGTTTGATTTTTATTTACCATACCTTGTGCAGCTACTTAATCATATAAGAAGCTATTATACAGAGGCAATTTGGGCAAATAAAAGATACATACCAAGCTATGAGGAATATATGTCCAAAGCTGCGACAACTTCATCAGCTATCCAAACCATAAGTATGGCATTCATGTTTGGAATGGAGTGTGCAAATAAGAAAGAATTCGATTGGTTTATCAATCCGGCTAATCGAGTTATAAGAAGTGGCCAAATTATTGGACGTGTGATGAATGACATTGTGTCTCATGAGGTGAGTATGGAGGGGTTTGATAATGAATAAACTTGTTATAGTGACTTGTGCCTCGGGTATTATAATTCGGGTATATATTTTACTTGTAGGACGAGCAAAAACGCGGCCTTCATGTTGCATCTGCAGTCGAATGTTGCATGAATCAGCATGGATTAAATAGAGATGAAGCAATTAAGGTTCTTCAACAAAGGATAAAAGATGCATGGAAAGACATTAATGAGGAAATTGTTAAGCCGATCGACGTGTCGCCCCACGTCTTTAGGCTACCAATGAACGTAGCAAGGGTGTGCCATGCAAACTACAAGGAAATCGATGGATACACTTATTCTACAAAAGTTATTACAGACGATGTTCTATTGATCTATGATAAAGCTTTTGAGGTGTGATACTTTTGCAACCATTGCTAGGAGATGATCTCTATATTATAAGTGTGTGTTAATTTAAGTTTCGATTTGCCGGTATCAAGACCTCTTTACGTGTGGATTTAGTTGGTTGTATGAAGTGTGAAGGGTGTGGATTTAGTTGGTTGTATGAAGTGTGAAGGGTACCGCCGTACCGGATTTCCTTCCCGTTCTTGATTGTATGTATATGGCAACAATGTATGTTGTCTTGATTGTCCCCTTTAGTGTGGTTGTTTTCACGTACTATTGAGTGTCGCAAACTTAAAGCTCTTTCTTGTAATAACTTTCCTTGCATGACAAAGGACAGAATCACAAGTCACCTTAAACTCCTTCATATTCTACTGATTTAGTCACAAATAGCTAATCTGATACTAGTGAGACGAGCGACTCATGGGCTACTGCTCTCATGACTTGAAGCTGGAAGCTGGAAGCCCAAGCAATGATGAATTTTTACAAGCAGAAGTTGATAGGCAAAGGGTCTCCTCTGAGAAACTCTCTGCTAGATGTCAAGAGCTGGAGTATGACCTGCATAGGAAGAACTAGGAACTCGAGATTCAGCGGGATGCACCCTCTAGGAGTGAATTGCAGCAAAAGGAAAAGACTTTGGATGAATTACAGGTCAAGATTAAGGAATCTACGATGAAGTTGGAGAAGCAAAGCTCAGAATCTAGAATTGAACTGGATGAAAAGAAAAGGGCTTTATCTGAAAGCCAAAAGTGTGTGAATGAATTACAGATCCAAGTCAAAGATGCCGAGATGAAGGCGGATCAGCAAAATGCTGCCTACAACAGTGAGCTTCAGGAAAAGGAAATGGCTTTAGCTCAAAGCCAGATGCTTTTGGATGAATTGCAAACCCAGCTCAAGGAAGCTACAATGAAGCTGCAAATGGAGCTAGATGAAGCAAATGAATCAAAACAACATCTCTCTTCAGAGCTTGCAAGGCAAGAGAGGAAGTTGGAAGCATGTCTACACAGATTGAGAAAGAACAGGCCATCTCAGCTGAACTTTCTGCTAAATGTGAAGAACTCAGAAGGGAGGTTAAACAAAAGGAGCAGCTACTTGAACTTCATGAAGACGAGGCTGCGTATATAGAGCAGAAGATAAATCAGGTAAACGATTATCGGAACTTGACTCAGTCATGTTTATACGAATCAGTAGTAATGCACTTATTTGTATTGATCAGGATTCCTTTTGATGAAGTTTAGGAGGATATAGCAAGTGCAGCTGAAAAATTAGCAGAATGCCTTGTGTTAAAGTAGATTTTCCGATTAGATTAGCAAGGTTAGAGTTTTCATGTAGATGTAAAACTGCAAGTAAATTGCTTCTTTCTTGAATGAGAATTTTGGTTTGCAAATTTGCAAGAAAGACGCCAAAAGAACAAATTACAGAGATTCAACTTATCAGAAGAAAGCTGCAAATAGATCACAATCCTGGCAATTCAACATGTCCCACTGAACACTGATCATAAATAAGCAAAGACTGTTCTTTCAATTGCTTTAAGATAACATTGCAGATAATGAGCAATACATATCTTCCTAACGATCCAATTGACAGATGGGAAGAACAAGACCTCCTGAATATGGACAACTTATAACTGAATTACATACAGCTAAGTTTGTAAAGACAGATTGCAATAAATCATTATGGCAAATTAGGATAATTTGATTCAAGCGGCATCATCACATGTCAATTACTTCCTCCTGAAAGTTCAATTTGTTTCACACACAACTTAGATTCATCTTTCTATCAAGCAAGTCATAACATTTGGCTTTACTTAAATTAGCCGAATCCTTGAAATTAGGGTTCATCAACACAGAACAAGCAAAATGACTGCGATCACATTATTATTATTATTCAGTATCACACCGAGAACTACACAACACCACAACCAGGACAAGCTAGCAAAACATAACACCCTAAAACGTACAGAATATTCTCACCGAGAACCTGATTAAAATCCCAGTCGTCTCTCAAATTGATTTACAGAGAAGCGCCGCAGTAAGGACAGAACCTGAAATCAGAGCCAACGGAGCGCGCACAAGCCTGGCAGCGAAGAAGTTCCGGCAACGCCAACGGGGAAGGAGGTCCGGAGAAGGACTCAGGGAAGAAGAATTTGCAGTTATTGCAGTGTAATAGAGGCTGTTTGCCAGGCCATCGCCAAACGGGGACGAAGAAGAGTTTGAGAACCTTTTCATATTCGACGAGATCGGCATTGGAGCCGCAATTTATGCATCGCCCTGCTCCGCTCTTCAGCACCTGACGTACTTGCTGCGTTAAGCCTCCTGCGAAGAAGAAGAACATCTTTGTGGTCGTCTCTTCCTTCAGTGAAGATCTATTTTGGGGGATTTCAAGGTTTTTTACGGGTGGGGGCTTATGTATCTAGATGATTCTGTTGCATTCTCCATTTCTCATGACTTCACAATTCCCTCCGCTACAGCTCAACATGAAACTGCTACAAGTTTCCTGATAGTTGTCTTTTTATTTTTTGCTTTTTTCATCTATATTTTAGTGAAATTACAGATTTCAGCCAAAACTTTATATATTGCACAAATTTATCCAAATTGACACAATACAATTCTCTGTCATACGTTATATATCTATGTACATTGTGGTTGATCAGGAACTCATACAGATATATTACAAATGAAAACCAAATGATCTTGCGTACCATACAAGGTAACAGATACATGACAATGTCCAGCCCCTCAGCGTGTAATCGTGTTCTTCGGCTTGTACCTCATAGCAAAAGCTACATAGATGAGCAGATTGAGGAAGCTAAGGCCGGCGAGTAGCCAAAAGTAGTAATCTAGGTGGCCCTCATTCAAGTTATCCGTTATCCACCCGGGTTGGCCACCTGAAGTTGTCACAGCAGTCACAACTGTCACGATCAACGAGCTCAAGTAACTTCCCATTGATGTGGCGAGAAGCGAGAAAGCGCTACAGAGACTACGCATGGCATCAGGTGATTGATTGTAGAAGAACTCCATCTTTCCAATGATGGCGAACACCTCAGCCATGCCCAGCAGCGAGTGCTGAGGTATTTGCCAAAGAATACTAAGAGGAACACTTTTCTCTTTCTGGAGCTGCAAGCGTTTGATCTCGACCAAAGCTGCAGCAGCCATGGCAAGGACTGAAATGAATAGGCCTATACCTATCCTTTGTAGCTCTGAGAAGCCTCTTTCCTTGCTAGTGAAGTTTCTTGCTATGGGGACAAGAATCTTGTCGTAGACCGGGACCCATAAGATGACGCCGATGATATCAAAGGTGGAAAGAGAGGCTGCCGGAATTGTAAAGGACCCGAAAGCTCTGTCCATGACTCTCCCTTGCTCTACAAAAATACTTGACTTCTGGGCATGGACTGCTGAATAGATGATCACCGTTGACCAGATGGGAAACATGCGAATCACTGTTTTCAGTTCCTCGACTTGTGTTACCGTGCATAGCCTCCAGGGATTCGAGAAATCCTCACGTTTCATTTCGGAACTAGTAACAATAGCTGCTTTATCCAGGTACCTGCCACAAAATAAATGTAAACAAAAAGATTCCCTTTTGACCTATGATGCACGAACACACCAAGAAACGGAAGCGACAATCTTCAAAAGTCTCAAAAGTATAAAAAAACGGGAACACGGCGAGAAAAACAAATAATATATCATTTTAAAGCTATTGAAAGGTAGAATTTTTACGTCATAATGTGATACATATATACAAAAAAAATAAACATATTTAGTAAATCATAAAAGGAGAAGAAGAAGGCTTCGTCGTATATGAATAAGAAGATCAGTGACTTGTTTTCGGCAACCACAATCTCGCAGGAGCATATGGGGCTAGGTTTAGTCGGAAAAAAATGGGAGAGAAGAAATATTACGGTAAATCAATTTTTCTTTAATTTTTTAAATTTGTTTTTCTTTTTTTAGCCTTAAAATAGTGGAAACTTTCGTTGACCGTGTCCTCATTGTATCCTACATCTGAATTGTATCCTGACCGTGTCAGGCCATATTTGACTGCTTCCAAAGGTGTCTCTGCATCATAACTTTTGACACATAAATTTACTATCCATATGAGAAATCAAGAATGCATCGGGAAGACACTGAGGCTTATGACAGTAATGACCAAAAAAGTATGGGGTGCCAAAGAGTAGCATTTTCTCTCTTGGAGCATTTGAAGTTTTGAATCTATAAAATCATATAAGCAAATAGACGCAATTACTTGAGTTCAGCAGTGTGCTCCAGTTTTCGACTCCCTTCAATTGCAGAACAATTATCTGAAGTTTCATACAAGAGGCTGCTATCTTGTGGGACATCCAATCTCCATTTCCTGAAAGAAGCAACCAAAACCTGGCACATTCTTGTGATTGGGCTTCCCCCAGGTTTCTTAAATCTATATGAAGAAGTTCCAGAAAAGAAAATCGCAACGGAAACTCCCATGAGTAATGCAGGAATTCCGAAACCTAATCCCCAACCAGTATTTTCTTGAATCCAAATGATAAAAGTACCTGATACTAGAGCACCTATGTTAATAGAGAAGTAAAACCAGTTGAAAAAGGATGTCATCTTGACCCTCTCTCTTGGATCGGTATCATCAAATTGATCAGCACCAAAGGATGAGACACATGGTTTGATACCTCCGGTCCCAAGTGCAATAAGATAGAGCCCCCCAAAGAATACAGAATATTGCAGAAATGATGTTGAAGGGCAAAAGGATCCAACACATTCTGTGGGCTGCAATGCAGGAACTACCGCTGACAGCGTCAAAGTGCACATTCCCTTATTGCACACAGAGGAAGCATTAGCTCCCATTAACTTAAAGAGAGTTAAAAGCTCAGATGATCATTATTAAAGCAAGTGAGCTTAGTGAAGTGATTATCCAACTACAGACAAAAATAATAAGGTTAAAATGACTAACTATGCCTTTTACCCCTATTACTTAGTACCTATATCATAAATTCATTCAGTAAATATACCTCTGTCTAACTAAATTCTTCCGTGAGCCTATTTAACCCAATTCTTTCAAAAGGAATAATGCAACTTACACTGGGGGCATGTTTACATCACCATTTTTCTTTTGAAAAGTTACACTACATAGAAGACAGAAGAATCAACAGCATATAGTTGAATCACCCATGATAGTAAATATAATAAAATGTGGCTCAGTTACTTTCTGACTACTTCCATGTTTTCCATTACATAGTTTCGTTGCTGAACTTCCAGATTATCATATCTACTGCACATAAGGGTTAAGAAGGGTTGCCAGGATGCCTTTCAGATTTCTATGCTTTTATTTTCATTATTGGTTCCTATCAGGTACACAACTAATCATATTTACTGAACATAAGAGTAAATAAGAAGTAGATATAATAGAAGGGAAGTGATAATTACAATGAAGTAGATAGTACTGAACACAGCAATAGTCCAATATCTCCCCAAATATGCATCAGCTAAGAAAGCTCCAATAAGGGGAGAAAGGAAACAAGTGCCAGTCCATGTGGTGACAGTTCTGGCAGCAGCAACGTTTCCTTGATGTAATTTTTGGGTGAGATAAGTGACAAGGTTATACGAAATGCCATGATAAGCAAGACGTTCACAGCATTCGTTTCCTGCAGAAATTGGGATCGCGTAAATTAGAGAAGCACTTTCAAGTTTCAAGTAGAAGGAAGAGTAGTACCATTCTAAATAATGAACTCCTACATACCAAGAATGAAACGACAAGCTCTCCAGTTTCCCGTATTTAACTTCAAGACTAGATTCCCCTTGATGTCAACAGATCCATCTCCAGTGTAGCGATCATCTGTTTCATTCTGTAGGATACAAAATAATAAGCCATATGTACGGCATCACTACCAAATTTTACAAAATCAGGGCCGAAGCTCGTGAAAAACTAAGCAATAGCTCATGAAAAACTAAGCAACATCAGCAACATTACTTCCAATTTTCACCATAAAATGGTAACTGCCTTATACCAATTTTAACAGTGTTGAGTATGGGAATGTCCCTCGTCGACTTGTGCGTACGTTCCCACCGGATATAAAAGTTAAATTATCATGGTATTCTTTACTCGATTCGGAACCTCAACCTACCAATCTCTATTTAAATATATTCATATTAAATAAATAATAATATTATCTCATTATGAATACAAATTGGAAGAAAAAGATGTCCTTGTAAAGATGAAACTAACAAAATTAGCTGAGTTTAGCTCACCAGTTCATCTCAATTAACCACCCAAAACACTATGGACGACTGGCTTTAAACACAAATTTGATTCATGAAATCAGCAATCTCTCAGTTTTCAATTTGCAAGTAGATCCAAGAATAACATGAGAAACCCAGGTGGGGTAATCGTGTCATCGCTTTATTATAATGAAAATGTACAGAAAAAACAGACAGTCAATTAGGAAATTGAGAATACCAGGAGAAGATTATTCTCCGATGACTGCGAAACCTCGTCCCCCAAACGAGCCATAACAATCGCTACAGCCAAAACTCCTTGTCTTCCCTGAATTTAGCAGTCGAAGATGTTTTTTTTTCGGAGAATTGAAATTGAACAAGAGGATTGATTACCGGGTAGTCAACGAGGATTCAACTGCTTCTAAGCCAAGGATTCTGCCCCAATTTTTTTTTTAATAATTTTGCCTGATACCCCTAATTGTTTGTTAACTTCATGTTTTACCCCAAATGTTTTTACAAATTCATTTTATTCTCATCTAATTATTTGAGCTGCTTTAGTTAACACAAAACACCTGTTAGGCAACTGCTTCATCTTCCTCGTAACCATACTCATAGTCATATGATCATATCCTCTTGACCCATCTCGCATCTTTGTTATTGAAGCATCATCTTCATCCACAACGCATTCGTTATCCATCTCCTTCGTCACCATGCAACATCGATCCCCTCATACACGACTCCTCGCTCCTGCATTCTTGGCTGTCAGCATGGGATGCGACAATTAGGAGAGATGCAGCTGCTAGGATCAAAAAAATCTTCATGGGGAATGGATTAATTTGTGCGTTTTTAGTTATACTTTGTGTTGAATTGTCGTGGGTATGTTAAGTACGTCTGTAATTGAGGTGAAGGAAACTTTGCTGCATGGGAATTGGTATTTAGCTGTTTTTTGTAAATGAAACTGATTGAGAAATCCGGTAAAGCGAGATCGAGTACATCTCGAGGAGCATCCCATCAAACACTTGTCCACTGCCTTCGCAAGGATATATCCTGCGAAAAGATTTGACACATTATTGTCACACGTGAAATATAAACTAAAGAGAATGAAGTGAATAAAATGCAATGTGATATTATGTTGATTGATTAATATTACAAAAACTCTTAATTAGTATGTAAATACATCAAGTAGGATTGGAAAGTATCCACGGGTATTCGATTTATTCGAATAACTCATTCTAAATATGCGGATAAAAGTTCTCATAAATTTTTTAGGGTTAACGTTAAAAGTGTTAACCTCAGTCTTGTAGTTACTTACAAGATTCGATGTCATACAAAGAGGCAGGATCGAACAGAAAGAAGGTGATGTCTAGCTTTGACGAATTAATTAAGAAATCAAAATCAAGCAAATAAGTAAAATAAATATATCAAAATATAAATGATCACCGGAAGAAGACAGAAACCAAAGGCAACATAATACAAAAATGATATTTACTTAAGAAACCTATGTTCTTCTCTTCACAATCGAACTTCAGTCAATTCCGTCAGGATCTTGACTTCAATGACCGCATGTAAGCCTTTTGTGTGTATCAGTACATTCAGCATTAAATGTGTCATTTATGCTCCACGAATGTCTAGAGTGTCTGCAATTATAGAAATCAACTAGTAGATCTCCGAAATAAGAATATAAGGGAAATTGACAAAAATGGTATGTTCATTAAACTGTAAAGAATAGAGAATGGAATAAAATAATTATGGTAAAAGACGTAATTAGAGTATTATCACCATCTCATCACCTTTTATCACCCATGAGAAGTTTTAGTAGATATATACATAAGTTATGAACATAGTTTATTAAGGGATTCTTTAACTTTCATGTAGTATTACACCGATTGATATAACTTTCGCTGTGGCATGACATATGAAGCCAAAAACTTGATTGTCAAGTGTTCGCAAGAAGGAGTTGGGATCCACTCCGGGATCAAATTGAGTGTAACCACATAGGAGATTGCAAACACATTAATCTTGATCAAAACGGTCACCACAAGAATTAATGCATTGCACCGTTTAAGAATAAGTCAACAAATACAACCACATAGGAGATTGCAAATACATTGATCATGTTTGTGATAAACCCTCTAGAATCACCGGTGTTGGATTATGGAGTTTTGTTTCATTCGTGCAACAATGTTGCCATAATGGAGAGGATACTCCAAGAGATTTTGAAAAGGTCTATCTTGTTGATGACGAGCCCTTAAAATCATGGAGAAGGGAGTCATTTGAATCTATATTCCAAATAGATTTGTTTTTCCGCCTGTAGCTTGTACAACCTAAAACCAATTATCAAGACAATTGTATAACAATTTTGATGAATTTCTACATGAAATTGAGTTTGTGAGGAGTGAAATTGATCGTTGTTGCTTCAAGAAATCCGATGGGTGATTGGTAGTAGAATGATATTCGATTAATTGACCTTATTAATTAATATAACTTCTTCCCCTTTATTTTTTCTGTTCCTATGGGTGACCTGAAAGAAATTTGGTATTTTGGTGTGCCTACTTTCCAACTGGTCGTAAATTTCACAACAGAAATACCAAACCCTCACGAAAATACCGTCGCCGGTGGAAAAGACGATTTCACGCGCCGGTCATGTGATTTCAAGTGCTTCCCACTCGCTTCAGCTGCGCGTGTCCTCTATCACCGGAATCGCACGCCTGTCGATGCTTGATCTGCGTATCTGCCAAATATTATTATAATCACATAAACTTATTACTTATATCATTTATCTTAAATATAATAAATACTTACAACGTATTTAATTAATCGAAATTGATTTTTCAAATTTAATTTTGATTGCTGTAATATAATCTCTATTACTTTCTGGGGAACAGGAATCTGATATTCAATTAAAATTAATCTAAATAAATATAGGGAGAAAAAAAATTATCAGTTGAGTGGTGGCATAAACGCGCCGCAACTCGTTGAGTCGCGAGTCAAACGAGTTTCTGTTCACTCCACGCCATCTCAAATCTCTCGTCTATTCTCAAAAAAAAAAAAGAAAAACGCTCGTCAATTATCTAGTGCGTCTTCAAATATCTATCGGCCATTACAACACTTCACGCATTTCGTCATTTTCATTCTTCCCGCTGTACAATCCAACTGTCTCTCTTGTCGGAATCTAATCTCCTCCAAGGATCTGTGCCTTTTTTCGGCTTTGGATTGCTGAATTTTAATTTAATGGCGACTCCTAAGGTCTTCGACGGCGAGACAGCGGTGGCGATGATGAGAGATCTTCGAAGCGTGTTCGCTTCCGGTAGGACTCGGAGTTATGAGTGGAGAGTGGAACAGTTGAAGGCTATTCAAAGGATGATGGACGAGCGTGAGCCGGAAATCGTCGAAGCTCTTCGTTTGGACCTCAATAAGCCAGAGTTTGAAAGCGTTCTTTATGAGGTCTGATTCTGAGCAATTTCATTGTAGTTTTCAAGCGTTGATTGCTGATCTGACTTGGTAAACAGATATATGTGCTTGTATATGTCTCACGTCTTTTTCTTGTGAATGATTTAGTGCTTTTTTTTTTGTTTCCTTCTTGTTGTAGGAGTAGTTTTCTTCTTTTTCCTTAGGTACGAAGTTCATTTAATGCATTTCACTACCGTAGCGTATTCAATGCTTAAGTTTGGTTGGCAGAGCCGCAGATTCAACAAACTCTGGGAGTTCTCCATTTATCTATGACTCTGTTTGGGTTAAATGAGGTTGGTGGGGCTTTTCCCATCCAAATAATTTGCAAGATCAATCCGTACACTATTTTAAAAATTGATCGGTTTACAGAGATATTTATAGAAGGGGATTGGCGTATCAATTCCATAAATATGTATGTAAGTGTTATAATTATATGGACTCAGACAAGAGTAATGTTGCTGTTAGAGGACTTCTAATTAAGTAATTGAGGGTTGTTCTACATTTGATAAGAGAGGTATCAAATTATTCATTGTTTAGGAACCTTTAACACTTACTAGGGAGAAATGCATGTAGTATTTTTAAAAAGAAATCCATTGGAGTCTGGTTTCATGTGTTCTTTTGGGGATACATGATAGCTATTTTAGTCTTGAACTGATCAAGTGCTGCTTGAAATTTGTACTAAGAATTCATGGTTTCTGAAAATCTGAAGACAAAAACTAGACTTCAACATCTCTTTGTTTTGAATTGGGCTGTTAATCCATTCATTTACATGATAGCTATTTTAGTCTGGAACTTTTTGTAATCTGATCTGTATTAACTGTTGCTATTATTGACAAGAAAAGAAATTTGCTTTCATTTTGTTGAATAGGTTTTTTGTCTTCGCCCTCTGCTTTGTAAATTTGGTTGATAATGATGTATGTTATTGCTGAAGCGATTTAGAAAAACAATAATTTTTGTACAGTCTTGGTTATTAGCGCTCTTATAGCATAGAGGATACCCCTCCTTATCATACCCTTCCCCCTTTTGATGGTGCATTTCACAGTTGGTTTTGTCCATATTTTTCACCTATACAGGTCATGCTTGTAAAGGGTAACTGCAAAAAGGCGCTGAAGGAATTAAAGCATTGGATGAAACCACAGAAGGTATTCTTGTGATATTATCTTACCGAGGACTTAGTGTATGCATCTCTTTTCTCACTCGGTCCTAATTGCCATCCATTAATCGTGGAAATATTGTCTTTCTTCTGCAGGTTAAAACTTCACTAACTACATACCCTTCATCAGCAGAAATTGTACCAGAACCTTTAGGTGTTGTATTGGTGATCTCTGCATGGAATTATCCAATCTGTAAGTCAGAAGTTTAAATTATAAATTTTACATATGTTTACTACGTTTTGCTAACACATTCTTTAGTTTATATACTTGTATCTTACGTTGCAAAAAAGATACTTCTTTTGATGTTGATTAAGGTTCCTGAACTCTTAATTCTCAGACAAGCAGCCTGTTCTGTCTTCTGAAAAACCAATCTATGGTTCTATCTGCTGCTTTGATGTATGACAAACAATGGGTTCTGATATTGTTCATGCTCCAGCTCATATTTTTTGTCCTTTTAGACACATTTTCACCCCTCTTTTTTTTAAAATATCTTGTCTTGAGATTTTCTTCCCATTGTATATAAAAATTTCTTCATATTGTTGATTTGAAACCTCTTTAGCATCGTACAATCAGGAATTGTCAGATTATGGGCCTGTTTAGTTAGAGAGTTGGGCATTTTTTTTAGTTTTGTGGTTGAGGTTGTAAAAATATGTAGGGGTTTAAGAGCTGTTTAGTTAGAGTTTCAGAGTTAGGGTTTTCAAGAAGATTTGTGGTTGTAATGTATTTTTTCAGAATCTATCCAACCAAGATTTTTGGGATTTAGGGTTGTTGTTGGAGGATATATGCCCAAATTGTCCCCTCCAAACATTCAGCATTCTCTAGAAATTGAAATCGACTCTTCTCCGGCTCCATTTTTTTTTCCGGCATTCTCCACTCTTCTTCTACAGCTCCAGCATTCTCCATTTTTCTTCTCCGGAGTTCTTCAATTCTTCTCTTCAATCAGAAGGCGAGGGTTTTGATGATGGTGGTAAGCCGAAGAAGATTGTACATGTCACTGTTAATGGTGAGGGGGAGGCAAAAACTAGAATACAGAGGAAAGCTTAAAGGCGGTTACGGAATGATAGTCTATGATAGGGAAAGTAATGATGAGGCTTTTTAATTCTTCTCTTCAAATTCTGGAGAATTGAAGAACTCCATTGTTGACACCTTCTTTGCTGCTACCTTCTTTGCCATTTAGGGCTCATATTTTCCTCGCTCTCCCATTCTCTGTGTGAATTTTGCAGTGTATCCATAGGAACAACGAGGATAGAGGGTGGTGAATTGAAATGTGAATTTGAAGTGTGAATTTAGGGTTTTTTCTCTTTGCTTCTTCATATGAGAATTACAGATCCATCGGTAAGAGGTAGAAGGCAGTAATGGTGAGGGTATTTTGGTCATTAATCAAAATAAAAACTAAAACCGAACCCTTAAACTAAACACCTGTATAGAGTTTTTTATAAACCGCAATCACTCGTTTATAACCACAACCATAACCACGACCACAACCCTAACCACGACCACAACAACGAATCCGATTTTACTAAAGACGCCCTATGTATATTCTACAGTTCTCTTCACTTTTTTTGTATGAGGAATAACGGGTTCTGATATTGCTCATACATTCTTTAGTTTATATCTACTTCTTTGTCCATTTGAACTCATTTTCACTCTTTCTTTATATTTTTGTTTTTATTTTTATCTTTCTTTGCTCGTTGTATATATTCATTTGTATCAAATTGTTCATTTGCTGCCTCCTTTGCAATGTACAATCAAGATTTCTCACAGATGACCAGCCTTTTTACATGTGAACTTTGTTTCAGTGTTGACCCTTGATCCTGTTATTGGAGCTGTAGCCGCTGGTAATGCTGTGGTGATAAAGCCATCTGAGGTAGCTCCTGCTACATCATCATTGCTTGCAAAGTTTGTACAAGAATATATGGATACTTCTGCAGTTAGAGTTGTAGAAGGGGCTGTTCCTGAAACCACTGCACTACTCGAGCAACGCTGGGATAAAATATTTTACACTGGTATGGTCTGTTTAGTACCCTTTATGCAGTGCAGAGCCAAACCCCCTCGTGAATTATACTATTGTTCTAGTAGACTCCTTGATTCTTCTTTCCATGTTCTAGGTTTTTCGTATCCTTTTCAGCATGTAACAAATAGCATATATATTTCATTTCAGAGTTGGTTGTATGACTTGTATCCTTTCTTCAAGTGTTTGGTTCTCATCGCTAAATGTGCACCAAAATGCAAACTGAATCTTTGATATTATTAGCGTATGCAGCAGAAGCATAAAAAATGATGAGATGTTACTCCGGAAATCTGGTAAAAATGGATATTCCATTTTGTTGAAAAAATATACTGAAAAAAATTACAGATATGGAAATCAGTGGTTTTATATTCCTGCTGATTACTTTAGAGTAACCTTGGAATTGCCGATGAAACCTCAGGTAACGGACGAGTTGGACGGATCGTGATGGCTGCAGCTTCCAAACACCTTACACCTGTTGCTTTGGAGCTTGGAGGCAAATGTCCGGTTGTAGTTGATTCTGATGTTGATCTGAAAGTATATAGCTACTTGTCACTCCATTTGATCACTGGTGCATCTTGGTGTGGTATTATGTTGATAACATGGTAAAATTGGTTCTGATGACATGTTTTTCATTTACCTGAAGGTTGCCATTAAAAGAATTAGCGTGGGAAAGTGGGGATATAACAACGGACAAGCCTGTATTGCCGTTGATTACATTATCACTACCAAGGACTTTGCTCCAAAGCTGGTAATTTTATGTTCTACTTGATAAATGGACAATGGTTTCTCAATAAAAATTTGTTCGCATAACTTCTATTAAATTATTAATGCAGGTGGGTGCTTTCAAACAATGCCTAGAGAATTTTTTTGGGACAGATCCGTTGTTATCAAATGACATGTCTCGCATTGTAAGTTTGAGCCACTTTGAACGTCTGTCAAAGCTCTTGGATGATGACAAAGTTTCTGGAAAAATTGCCCTGGGAGGTCAACGGGACAAAGCTAATCTGTAAGAATTAATGATTTTAGTTTCGTTCAGTCTATGCTCCAGGATATTAGTGGACATAATAAATAACTTATACTTATTTGTTGCAGGAAAATTGCTCCAACTATTTTGTTGGATGTCCCTGACGATGCTCTCATTATGAATGAGGAGATATTCGGGCCATTGCTCCCAATTATCACGGTATAGCTGATGCCTTGAAGCTGCATTTTCTTATGGCAGAAATTTTACTGTTAATTTTTACGACAGATGATGTGCTTCTCTGACATCACAACTATATTTCAACTTTAACTCATAAGCAAGAATGAAATAGAGTCTTAGCCTCGAACCTTAATTGATACTTTGTCAGAAAATTCGGTTTGATTATCTTTTTGCCTGTTAATTTCCAATTGGTAGAAGATTTTGGAATTCACATGCCTAAAGGTTTGATTTATAGACTCTGATAAGGGTATTATTGTAGGACGTGGAATTGATGATATAATGAATTTAGAGATTATATTCTGCTTGCATCTTATTGCATGATGTATCCTGGGAATCGGGCTTATTTTATACAGTTTGATACGTTGTAGGTTGACAAAATAGAAGAAGGGTTTGAATTGATAAATTCGAAATCCAAGCCGCTTGCTGCATATCTATTTTCAAACAACAAAAAGCTCAAGGATGAATTTGTCAGCAAGATATCTGCAGGGGGTATCTGCATCAATGACATCGGGGCACATGTGAGTACCTGACAGTGTATAGTTAATTGTAATTCATGGTTATATAAAAATATTAAAATTATCATGAAATATATTGAGGAAGTCATTAGTTTAATTGTTGATGTGGATGGACACAGCTTGTGGTTCCTGACTTGCCATTTGGTGGAGTTGGTGAGAGTGGAATTGATGCATACCATGGGAAGTTCTCATTTGACGCTTTCAGTCACAAGAAGGCTGTTCTCTATAAAGTATTCACGGGTGATGCAACAGCAAGGTACCCGCCATACACACCAGGGAAGACCGCATTTTTGAAAGCTCTAGTCAGCGGCAGCATTTGGGCTATTATAAAAGCTCTGTTTGGATTGACTGGCAAAACATCTGAGAAGCCAAAGACATCTTAGACCCCCAAGATTCGGCCTCTGCAAGCTAGCGGATCCTGAAAACATTGTCATCATATATACAGCATGTGTATATACTCTTCCTGATCATATAAATTCCGCTTTTCAATGCTAAAACATATAATGCTTGTTTGATTTGAGAGGTATACTGTTTTGAAATAAACCCTTCACTTTTATAACATGATGAAAACTTGTGTGCAAGATTGTGCAGTGTTAAGCCCACTTGTTAGATGCATAACACCTCACTTGAGAGTTGAGACTACTAATCCTAGCCAAAAGTCACAAATAACCATCTTTACAAAGATGAAGCACGGTAGATAGAGGGTTTGTGGCCGACGTGTTTCTGATAGACCCGTTGCTTGAATAGGCATTTTCTTTGAAGTCGTCCTCTTTCATCTCCTTCGAACCCTGGCATAACACGACATGACTCTGTCCTTATAGTGATCACTCATTTGTACTCTTGCTGTTTCTCTTTACAGAGGAGGAACTGGAACTAGTGCCAATGAATCCGAGTCGCTCAAAATCTTAGAGATCTCAGACCTTTGAGAATGAGTCAAAATCTTAGGGAAATCCACTTGGAACTTGATCTTCAGGTCACCTCTTAGAGATGGATCTTTCTTCCTGGGCATACCTTGGCCTTGAATTACTCTCTCAAACCCAGGATCGATGATATCATCACCAAACAAGATGATTTGGCCTCCATCTATCAAGGGTACACTCAGGCTGCACCCGATAATGGCATCCTCCAACGGCAATCCTATCTCCACCTCCAAGTCTTCGTCGTTTTCATCTTGTCGCTTGAGCCTTTTGTGCTCTTTCTCTTTGACGACAAACACAATGTCTCCGGATTGGCTCCCGGTTTCACTGTCTTCCTCTCCGGGAAAAGTGATCTTGGTCCCTTTGGTCCATCCCGGTTTCACATTAACCGTCAACAACTCCTCCTCTTTGCTCATTGACCTACATGAGAAAAAGAAGATCTTGATATATGTACATACTGTATGGCATCAAATAAGCCGAGGAACGAACCCGGTGGAGGTGACAACGATTCTGGAAACGTTAATCTGCTTGACACATCCAAAGCAAAGCTCCTGAAGGGTACATTCTAGCATATACTCCAGCTGCACAGGCTTCAGCAACCCACTCGAGTTTGAAAAAACAATGTGGTTTCTGCTTGTGCTTCTCTGATACCTGGGAGTCTCATTAAAAGATTCATTCCTCTTGAAATCCTTGCTGGACATTGTCTTCTTAGCTGCGAAATCCTGAGCTTTCCGGTCTCTGGCCCCCATTGAGGCCGCTCTATGAAGCTGCTTAACGCCATCCTCCTTCTCATCCATGCCTGATTCAAACTCGCTCAAATCACAGCTCATCTTAACCGGAGAGACAGGCTCCGGTTCCGGGTCAGCGATGGGCAGGGGCGATGGAGAGAGCTTTGGTGCAATGTGCGTCCTTTTGGATGGCGTACAAGCTAGGATAATGTCCTTGAAACATCCCATGTTTTGAGGGTTTTTGAGATGATGCAGCCTTGGCTTTAGCCATATATGTTTTGGCTCTTGAGGTTTCTTCCCACCTCGGCTTCGTTCTTCGTGGCTGGCCTGAAATTCCACATTATGTATTTACATAATGATTCTCTCTGTCTTAAGTTATTGGGGAGTTCATTCTCATACCTGGATCTTGCTGTGATCGTTGACATGATTATGGTTATGGGCGGAAGAAGAAGAAGACGACGACGATTGATGATTCTTACGACCATGGATGAGAGATTGCAGTTTCCTGATGACGACAGGGAAGATTTTGGAAACATTTAAGGAGGAATCCATAGTAGATTCTATCTCGTGTGCTTATCCCCTCCAACAACGACGTCTTCTTCCATTTGCGTCCAAATGGGGGAGAAGAGACACGGATTACCGAGCACCCAAATGGCTGGATTACATGTTTATCTTTTACAATTTTAGAATACGCGCCTTTTATGTTTTCTATATTTGCTAATTTACACCTCCTCTTTTCTAACCCAAAAAACATCATTATTATTGGCTATTTTCTTAGTTTTTAACATTATAACATATGGTTACAAATTCATATCCAAGCTATTTCTAAAAAGAGAGTGAACGAACTTGAATGGGAAATTCAAGGAGAAAACTCTTGAAAAATTTATATGGAAAATTAAAAGTAATCCATAAAACTCTATGAGTTTTTTTTTTCTTTTTTTAAATATATAAATAGAAAATCCATAAAGGGTGTTAATATAACATGTGTAAAACTGAAGAGTATTAGAGATAAGTCATAAATAATCATATATATTTTCATGGTGGTTTCTAAATTATTATTTGAATTTATGTTCGTTAGACTACATCCCTTAATGCAACTTTGTGGTTTCAAACCGTAATAAATCGAAACTACAGACAATATGACTCGGTAATGCTTATCTCCTTTCTCTGAAGGCTAAACGGATGGTGGTGTAGGCTTATAACTTCAACAATGGCGTCTTATGCGGATCCAATTGTCCGACATGCCATCAAAAGTGATGACATAAAAGAGACAGGCAATTAGAGCCTCAATGACCAACACTTGTGGGCTTCGGTCGACTCCTCCTCTTTTCTATTTCTTTTACAATAAAACGACATCATTTTGGCTCGTTCTATGCAAATGATCGCGTCAAATGGGAGGGGTTTTTAACCAAAATTAAAAATATTGATCCACGAAGACATTCAGCGCATAGTGACGCATACTAATAACCATATTTAATACCAATGTGAGATAACAAAACACACATTTGCAACCAACTAGACAAACATCTAATATTCATCCCTAAAATTCAATTTAAAGATTCAATGATGTTAACCACGTCCACATGAAGTTGTATTTTAATCGTTTTTTAATAAATAAAAATTATAATTAAAAAACGTAAATGATATATTTGAACCCTTAAATTTTAAATTAAACTCTAAAATTTCATTTGAAGATTCAATGAAATTCGAGAGAAAAGTTTATATCCTCCTTTGTAATATGGTAAAATTACTTTTTAGTCATATATTTAAAATAATATCTCATATAATTTATTTTATATAATCGTAAAATATAAAAAAAAGTTTTATATATCTAGTATTGGAATTCTAACTAATGGTGATAATATGCTTTACATTATTTTTATGATTATTTAGATAAATAGTATTTAAATCACATATTTACAAAAAAAGTGATAATAACATGATTAACAAGTTGTAATATTAATTATAATTATTTTATGGTTAAAATTTTTATAACAAAATATGGATTTAAAATAGTAAAAAGTCCACAAACAAACCACAATTATTTATTATAAAAATTAATAATGAAATTATTAAATGTGATATTTGTTAATAAAAATATTTTTTTGTCCAAAAAACTTTGTCTATTTGTCTAATAGTCTGCATCTATGATGCACGGACACTTCTAGAAGACGGCGTGTCCCGTGTCCTGCCGTGTCGGAAACGGGGCCACAGCCGGACACGGCTCGGACATGGTCAAGACACGTTTTCAAGGTAGATCACGTCTAGGACACGGTGAGGACGCGGATTGTGTCCGGTCAAGACATGATCAACGAAATAAAAACTTATATACCGTAATATTTTTTCTTCTTTCCCATTTTTTCCGACTAAACCTAGCTCCACATGACCACCTGCGAGATTGTGGTTGTCGGAAGTAGGACACCGATCTTCTTCTCCGGCTCTAATGTTGAAATGTTGTTCCGCCAGTCGACTCTTCCTCCATTTTTCTTATGATTTTATAAATTAATTTTGAATCTTTGATTATTAATTTATTTTGTAATTTTTATTTGTTGAATGTTGACTATGTTATTCTAATTCTTTCACTTTTTATAATTCATAAATATTTATTATTATTTTCCTTTGTTGATCATGTTGTTCGGTTATTGTTGATTTGCAAATGAATGATTAATTCTTCAATTTTGATACTAAGTATGATTATTTCAGATTATAAAACTAAGTATGTTTATTTCTATGTTTTGTAAGACTGAAAATGTTTGTTTCTAAGCTTTTGTTTCGATTATTTTTGTAAGAGCCTTAGTCTTTGGAGCCTAGATGAACTAGAGTACCTTAGCCTTGACCAGTCAGCCGCCCTTGCGCATCCCTTGGGCCGCCCCTGCGTCACAGAGGAGCCGCCCCTGCGCCTAGGCTGGCCGCCCCTGCGGCTCTGTGGCTGGTGCAACCGCTTTTGTTGACTCTTGACTTATGCTTTGCGGCTGGCTTCTCTTATAAGCTTCCTTAGACTTCAGATGAGAGGTTTCTTCATCTCTCCAGCATCTCTCTTCCTCCTCACGTTCTTCTTCTTCTTCTCCTCCTTTAATTCTCTTTGATCTTCTTTTGCTTGTGTGAGTGAGTTCTTGAAAGTTTGAGTGTGTTCTTGGCTTTGGATGCTCTTGGAGTTGTTGTTGAGAGTTGTTGTTGTTGTGTTGAGGCTGAGAGAGGTGTTGATGCTCCATAGTTGCAGCCTAAGGTGGAGTGGTAAGTCCTTTCTCTTGTTCTATCTTCTTTCCTTCTCCTTGCTTCTTTCTTCTTCTTTCTAGCCTAGGATCACAAGTTGGACTTGTGATTGGATCCTTCCTAGATGTTGTGATGATCATATGTGTGTATATTATGCATATGTGTTGTTGTGATGTGTTGAAGACGTGAAAGAATCGAGAAAGGAGTCCAAGAGAAGTCGGGACCAACTCACTGCATAGTTGGCCGCCCCTGCGCCTGACCTGAGCCGCACCTGCGCTTGGTGTGGAGCCGCCCCTGCGCCTCACTGGGCTGGCTGGTGTGTTCTTGCTTCTGTTGGTGCATATCTTGTTGGTATGTCTTCCTTCCTTCCTTTCCTTTAGCCTTGACTTAGTTGATAGCTAAGTTAGGATGGATAGGATGATTTGTATGCTAGAGATGTGCCTTAGGCACCTGTGTTGGTGTTGAGAGTATGCTACAGGCATATGTGAGCTTGTGTTGGTCTTTAGGTTGTAGGTTGGTTCTGGTTATGGAGACGAGTCTCCTAACCCTTTCAGGTTGTGATGTTATGTGCCTTGCTCTTGCAGGCGTTGGTTTCTTCCCCAAGGGGAAGCTGTGGCGTGGTAGAGGATACGAGAGTATCAGGTAAGTCCATAGGACTTACTTAGCGTGTAGTTGTGGATTGTATGATTGTAATGGTTGTGTGTGTTCATATGGTTGTGCATTTATAACTTAAACCGGACTAGGATGACCATTCATTACATTTATATGGCCCAAGTGTATTATAACAGGCGGTAACCACCGGTCTCCGCCTGCGGGTTAGGAGGAGGTGCCCTGAAGATGATCTCACAAGAGGGGACGAGTGACGGTCACCCCCATGCAAAACTCTTGTGTTACGTTGGATGGGGCGGGGTTCTTGAGGCTCCTCGTGTTACAAAAGAAGTTGAATTAGTAATGGTATAACGTAATTAAAGATAATAAATGAATGTGTGTGGTATTGCATGTATGAGATGTTGTATTGTGTTTGTGCTATTACTTCATGCTTATCTATTGCTGTAGCTAAATGGTGTATGCCGTGTTGTAGTTGATCTGCAGGTTAGGAAGACTGCAGAGTGAGCCAAATGGTGTGACTAGCCGAGGATTTCTGTACATTAGGATGCGTGGGTTGGGAATCTTTTGTACCAGTTGATGTTGTTGTTATGGTTTTGTACTCGGGTTTGAGTTTGTAAACTCTTTTGTTGTATCATACAACTTTTATGTATATGTTTTTACTCTACTTGCGCCTTGTTGTAAGATCCAGTGAACTTGTTGTCAGGCTAGGGTCAGGATCCATTGTGAGATCCTAGCCCAATATAGCATTCCGAGTCCAGCAGATTCGGAGTGTTACAATTTTATCATCATATTAATATTTCTATCAACTCATATATCATTGATTTTTTTTTCACATATATGTATCTCATTATGAAATAGTAATTATATATTTCAATATCCATAAAATAATATATTAATTATTTTACTCGCCGTGTCCCCATTTCTTATACTTTTGAGGATTGCCGCTTCCCCGTTCCTCGCCGTGTCCGTTTCCCGTATCCGTGTCCGGTCCGTGTCCATACATCATAGGTCTACATTCATCCACGTCATTATATTATATAAAGTTAATCTTTTTGGAATTGGTTCGGGTAGAGAGTGGTGCCACAAAGCGGATTTATGGAGTAATGTGTCGCTGTTTCACTTAATCCAATTATCACCATTTATCCACGTGATATAATGATTTAAAAGAGACGTGATGATAAGTTTGCAATTTTTAGAAGATAAGGAACAATTTTGTTATTTTAAAAATCTATTTTAAAAAAGGGGACACAATGATATTTTTGTAATTTTTATAAAAAAAATTATAACGAACATCATCTCAGTTCATAATTTTAGTTTAATTTTTCCAAAATTATATACATTAATTATGATATTGTTTTGTAGTTAGTTCCTGTATTCTTTGTTAATTTAGTATTATGTTGTATGCACTTTTTTTACTTTAACTAACGAAACACAATGTTTGAACTAACAATACACGATGTTCGAATTAATGATATCCAAATTCAAAACTAATATTATAAAAGTTCATTTTTTTATAGTTATGGTTATTATAATGCTTTTATTATAATATTTGTTAGTTTAAAATATTTACGCGATTAGTTCAAATCGAGCATTCTATTAGTTTGACCATTTTATATTATTAGCGAACGCATTTGAACATATGTTTTTTTTTCCTGTAAAAATGTATGAACCATCGGTACAATCTAATCAGAAGTTACAAAACAAATAACTTAAATGAAAAAATGGCATGTTACAAAAGAAAGAAGAAAATTTGGAAGAAAAAATTTCAAAATTTTACACTATTAGTTAAAAAAAAAATAAACAGTTAATATAATATAATTTGAACTAAAATAACAAAAATTTGAACGAAAAAAGTGTCTATTAAAAAAAACTAAAACAAAAGTTATAACAATTTCACATGGGTCATGCCGACAATGCCCAGTAATATCGTAATTGAAAAAATGTTGCGCCACTGAACCAAAGCCTTTTTTTTTACTTATTTTGCTAAATAGTAAAAGGTCAACAAACAAACCAAAGTTATTTGATTTCATAAGTTATATTCTATAAGAGAAAATTAGTGAAATAAGGCATTTTTGTAACTTGTAGATTAACTAGACACCTAATTTTTTTCAATTAAAAAATAAAGATAAAATTGAGTGAATATGGCCGAAAATATGAAAATTTGAAGATTCTTCTCTCTTATTAATAATCAATCGGGTAACTAAATATTCTTCTTTCTCCTCTTAATTATAATAAATAAAAGATTGTGTCAAATGTAGGATTCGAACCCTGGATGACTTGTCCCTCCGACAGACTTGTGTACATGACATAAAAAACGGAACTTGCGTAAATTACAAACTTATGTACATCACATAAACAAACAGAAGTTATTAATTTGAATTTTTTATTTCCGTAAAAAAATACTAAGAATATTACAACCCAAGATAAAATACTAAAAATATTACAGCCCAATATAAAATACTAAGAATATCGCATGCCAAAATATCCGAATTAGTATAACCTTTATATTTAACGGTTTAAAATATTGTCCAGGGCATCTTTAATTAGGCAAGTGAGTTGCGACTTGTGAGTGCAACAGCGTAAAGCAATTGGCGCCATATTTGTGAAAACTGCCGCTACGACTATAGAGGATTCTCCTAAAACCCACAAGCAACAAACTGAAGCTGCTGAAACCCTAATCTACCATGGCGGAATCCATCACTCCCATGGACGTCGACGAATTCGACAGGGGAGATGCCGACCCTTCTCTGAATTCTAACAAAGGGAAAGGCATTGTAGCCAGCGGCGTTTCCCCCAATACCAAGGCTACACCATGGGTTGAGAAGTATCGGCCGCAGTCCCTCGCCGATGTCGCCGCTCATCGTGACATTGTTGACACCAGTAATCTCTTTATCTCTCCTTCCCAATATATCCCCAATTCTATCACTTTAGTATCTGCCTGTTTCAAATATTAGGGTTTTAGTCTCGCTCTCTCTTCTCTCAAAACCCCCTAACTCTAACAATTTCTGACCGGCTGTTTGATATCGAATAATACTGCGATCCAGTTGATAGGCTTACCAGCGAGAATAAGCTTCCGCATTTGCTTCTGTACGGACCACCTGGAACTGGCAAGACATCAACGATTTTGGCCGTTGCCCGGAAATTGTACGGTAATCAGTTCCACAACATGATTCTAGAGCTGAATGCT
>BSUD01000409.1:127231-146482 GCA_033239045.1 Fagopyrum esculentum
TGTATGACTTGTATCCTTTCTTCAAGTGTTTGGTTCTCATCGCTAAATGTGCACCAAAATGCAAACTGAATCTTTGATATTATTAGCGTATGCAGCAGAAGCATAAAAAATGATGAGATGTTACTCCTGGAAATCTGGTAAAAATGGATATTCCATTTTGTTGAAAAAATATACTGAAAAAAATTACAGATATGGAAATCAGTGGTTTTATATTCCTGCTGATTACTTTAGAGTAACCTTGGAATTGCCGATGAAACCTCAGGTAACGGACGAGTTGGACGGATCGTGATGGCTGCAGCTTCCAAACACCTGACACCTGTTGCTTTGGAGCTTGGAGGCAAATGTCCGGTTGTAGTTGATTCTGATGTTGATCTGAAAGTATATAGCTACCTGTCACTCCATTTGATCACTGGTGCATCTTGGTGTGGTATTATGTTGATAACATGGTAAAATTGGTTCTGATGACATGTTTTTCATTTACCTGAAGGTTGCCATTAAAAGAATTAGTGTGGGAAAGTGGGGATATAACAACGGACAAGCCTGTATTGCCGTTGATTACATTATCACTACCAAGGACTTTGCTCCAAAGCTGGTAATTTATGTTCTACTTGATAAATGGACAATGGTTTCTCAATAAAAATTTGTTCGCATAACTTCTATTAAATTATTAATGCAGGTGGGTGCTTTCAAACAATGCCTAGAGAATTTTTTTGGGACAGATCCGTTGTTATCAAATGACATGTCTCGCATTGTAAGTTTGAGCCACTTTGAACGTCTGTCAAAGCTCTTGGATGATGACAAAGTTTCTGGAAAAATTGCCCTGGGAGGTCAACGGGACAAAGCTAATCTGTAAGAATTAATGATTTTAGTTTCGTTCAGTCTATGCTCCAGGATATTAGTGGACATAATAAATAACTTATACTTATTTGTTGCAGGAAAATTGCTCCAACTATTTTGTTGGATGTCCCTGACGATGCTCTCATTATGAATGAGGAGATATTCGGGCCATTGCTCCCAATTATCACGGTATAGCTGATGCCTTGAAGCTGCATTTTCTTATGGCAGAAATTTTACTGTTAATTTTTACAACAGATGATGTGCTTCTCTGACATCACAACTATATTTCAACTTTAACTCATAAGCAAGAATGAAATAGAGTCTTAGCCTCGAACCTTAATTGATACTTTGTCAGAAAATTCGGTTTGATTATCTTTTTGCCTGTTAATTTCCAATTGGTAGAAGATTTTGGAATTCACATGCCTAAAGGTTTGATTTATAGACTCTGACAAGGGTATTATTGTAGGACGTGGAATTGATGATATAATGAATTTAGAGATTATATTCTGCTTGCATCTTATTGCATGATGTATCCTGGGAATCGGGCTTATTTTATACAGTTTGATACGTTGTAGGTTGACAAAATAGAAGAAGGGTTTGAATTGATAAATTCGAAATCCAAGCCGCTTGCTGCATATCTATTTTCAAACAACAAAAAGCTCAAGGATGAATTTGTCAGCAAGATATCTGCAGGGGGTATCTGCATCAATGACATCGGGGCACATGTGAGTACCTGACAGTGTATAGTTAATTGTGATTCATGGTTATATAAAAATATTAAAATTATCATGAAATATATTGAGGAAGTCATTAGTTTAATTGTTGATGTGGATGGACACAGCTTGTGGTTCCTGACTTGCCATTTGGTGGAGTTGGTGAGAGTGGAATTGATGCATACCATGGGAAGTTCTCATTTGACGCTTTCAGTCACAAGAAGGCTGTTCTCTATAAAGTATTCACGGGTGATGCAACAGCAAGGTACCCGCCATACACACCAGGGAAGACCGCATTTTTGAAAGCTCTAGTCAGCGGCAGCATTTGGGCTATTATAAAAGCTCTGTTTGGATTGACTGGCAAAACATCTGAGAAGCCAAAGACATCTTAGACCCCCAAGATTCGGCCTCTGCAAGCTAGCGGATCCTGAAAACATTGTCATCATATATACAGTATGTGTATATACTCTTCCTGATCATATAAATTCCGCTTTTCAATACTAAAACATATAATGCTTGTTTGATTTGAGAGGTATACTGTTTTGAAATAAACCCTTCACTTTTATAACATGATGAAAACTTGTGTGCAAGATTGTGCAGTGTTGAGCCCACTTGTTAGATGCATAGCACCTTTACAAAGATGTGTTTCTGATAAACCCATTGCTTGAATAGGCATTTTCTTTGAACTCGTCCTCTTTTATCTCCTTTGATCCCTGGCATAACACGACAAGACTGTCCTTATAGTGATCCCTGGCATAACCCTTCACTTGCTCTTTCTCTCTACAGAGGAGGAACTGGAACCAGTGCCAATGAATCCGAGTCGCTCAAAATCTTAGAGATCTCAGACCTTTGAGAATCAGTCAAGATCTTAGGAAAATCCACTTGGAACTTGATCTTGAGGTCACCTCTTAGAGATGGATCTTTCTTCCTTGGCATACCTTGGCCTTGAATTACTCTCTCAAATCCGAGGTCGATGATATCATCACCAAACAAGATGATTTGGCCTCCATCTATCAAGGGTACACTCAGGCTGCACCCGATAATGGCATCCTCCAACGGCAATCCTATCTCCACCTCCAAGTCTTCGTCGTTTTCATCTTGTCGCTTGAGCCTTTTGTGCTCTTTCTCTTTGACGACAAACACAATGTCTCCGGATTGGCTCCCGGTTTCACTGTCTTCCTCTCCGGGAAAAGTGATCTTGGTCCCTTTCGTCCATCCCGGCTTCACATTAACCGTCAACATCTCCTCCTCTTTGCTCATTGACCTACATGAGAAAGAGAAGATCTTGACATATGAACATACTATATGGCATCATAATAAGACGTGTAACAAACCCGGTGGAGGTGACAACGATTCTGGAAACGTTAATCTGCTTGACACATCCAAAGCAAAGCTCCTGAAGGGTGCATTCTAGCATATACTCCAGCTGCACAGGCTTCAGCAACCCACTCGAGTTTGAAAAAACAATGTGGTTTCTGCTTGTGCTTCTCTGATACCTGGGAGTCTCATTAAAAGATTCATTCCTCCTGAAATCCTTGCTGGACATTGTCTTCTTCGCTGCAAAATCCCGAGCTTTCTGGTCTCTCGCCCCCATTGAGGCCGCTCTATGCAGCTGCTTAACGCCATCCTCCTTCTCATCCATGCCTGATTCAAACTCGCTCAAATTACAGGTCATCTTAACCGGGGAGACAGGCTCCGGTTCCAGGTCGGCGATGGGCAGGGGCGAGGGAGAGAGCTTTGGTGCAATGTGCGTCCTTTTGGATGGCGTACAAGCTAGGATAATGTCCTTGAAACATCCTATGTTTTGAGGGTTTTTGAGATGGTGCAGCCTTGGCTTTAGCCATATATGTTTTGGCTCTTGAGGTTTCTTCCCACCTCGGCTTCGTTCTTCGTGGGTGGCCTGAAATTCCACATTATGTATTTTCATAATGATTCTCTCTGTCTTTAAGTTATTGTATCACTACTTTCTCGTACCTGGTTCTTGCTGTGATCGTTGACATGATTATGGTTATGGGCGGAAGAAGAAGACGACGACGACGATTGATGATTCTTACGACCATGGATGAGAGATTGCAGTTTCCTGATGACGACAGGGAAGATTTTGGAAACATTTAAGGAGGAATCCATGATAGATTCTATGTGTTGTGGTTATCCCCTCCAAGAACAACGTCTTCTTCCATTTGCGTCCAAATGGAGGAGAAGAAAGACGGATTTCCGAGCACCCAAATGGCTGGATTACATGTTTATCTTTTACAATTTTAGAATACGCGCCTTTTATGTTTTCTATATTTGCTAATTTACACCTCCTCTTTTCTAACCCAAAAAACATCATTATTATTGGCTATTTTCTTAGTTTTTAACATTATAACATATGGTTACAAATTCATATCCAAGCTATTTCTAAAAAGAGAGTGAACGATACTTGAATGGGAAATTCAAGGAGAAAACTCTTGAAAAATTTATATGGAAAATCAAAAGTAATCCATAAAACTCTATGAGTTTTTTTTTTCTTTTTTTAAATATATAAATAGAAAATCCATAAAGGGTGTTAATATGATGAGTTTCCAAGAAAATATGAGAGCTATAACATGTGTAAGACTGAAGAGTATTAGAGATAAGTCATAAATAATCATATATATTTTCATGGTGGTTTCTAAATTATTATTTGAATTTATGTTCGTTAGACTACATCCCTTAATGCAACTTTGTGGTTTCAAACCGTAATAAATCGAAACCACAAACAATATGACTCGGTAATGCTTATCTCCTTTCTGAAGGCTAAACAGATGGTGGTGTAGGCTTAGAACTTCAACAATGGCGTCTTATGCGGATCCAATTGTCCGACATGCCATCAAAAGTGATGACATAAAAGAGAGAGGCAATTAGAGCCTCAATGACCAACACTTGTGGGCTTCGGACGACTCCTCCTCTTTTCTATTTCTTTTATAATAAAACGACATCATTTTGGCTCGTTCTACGCAAATGATCGCGTCAAATGGGAGGGGTTTTTAACCAAAATTAAAAATATTGATCCACGAAGACATTCAGCGCATAGTGACGCATACTAATAACCATATTTAATACCAATGTGAGATAACAAAACACACATTTGCAACCAACTAGACAAACATCTAATATTCATCCCTAAAATTCAATTTAAAGATTCAATGATGTTAACCACGTCCACATGAAGTTGTATTTTAATCGGTGTTTTAATAAATAAAAATCATAATTAAAAAACGTAGATGATATATTTGAACCCTTAAACTTTAAATTAAACTCTAAAATTTCATTTGAAGATTCAATGAAATTCGAGAGAAAAGTTTATATCCTCCTTTGTAATGTGGTAAAATTACTTTTTAGTCATATATTTAAAATAACTAGTAAGGCCGCGCGTGCTTTGCACGCGCGCCGTTAAATGCGATCGTTAACTAATTTGGGGAAAAACTGTGAATAATATTTGGTATCTTCGATTATATTTGTAGTTTCATTACACAATAGAGATAAGTGACTGTTACATGTAACCGAAAGTCCTATTACATCAGAAATGAACGTTTATTACATGGGAAAAATATAGTAACAAAGGTACCGCGTAATTATGTGCATTAACTTTCGAACCATAAACTGCTCCAATGTAGCTCTTGCATTGGATTTTCTTGAAATTGAAGGCTGCAAAATAAATAAAGTATATCAGACGGCAATATTATATATTCAACTGAAACGAATATGGTAAAAGTTATAAATTAAACCTTGTTTGAACTCATCAAATTAACCTGACGTTGTACCAAATTTTCGAATATTAGCTTTATCGAGTATTTCAAATGAGACAATGTTTGTTATGGAGTTGTTAGACGACCCGTCATCTGTTTCAGCCTCGTGTCTGAAAATATTCAGGTCTTCTCTTCTTCTAGCTCGCGAAAGTGCAACATAAGTTTGACCATGAGCAAAACATGGCTCCCGTAAAAATAGACTCACTTGATCGAGGGTTTGTCCCTGAGATTTATTAATTGTCATCGCAAAGCATAATTTTATAGGAAATTGTTTTCTCTCAAACCTAAACGGGTATTTTGTGTTTGACGGTCTTAGAGAAATTCTTGGTATAAATGCTTGCTCCCCCTTATAAAAACCTGTCGTTATTTCACAGTGAATTATGTTTCTATAGAATGCCTTACATATTAACCTAGTGCCGTTACATAATCCATTTGACGGATCAATATTACGTAATAATATTACAGGACAACTTTCTTTTAGAATAAGCTTATGTGGACTTATTCCCGGAGGACATAAACTATTAAGAAATTCAATCGGATATATGTTTGAGCCAGCATCTATAACAGAATCGAAACTTAAATACGTATTTTCATTTCCGGGAAATTCATCAATTAATAAGCTGTTTATGTAATCGACGTCTTCATTTTTCGGTGTAAGAACAGCTCTTGTGGAAAATATTGAGAAATTTATACTTTGATGATATAATTCTGGGAAAACTGTGCTGATTATAGATGTAGTCATGTTTTCAGATATCGGCTTGCATAGCACTATTGAATTTGGAATTTGTATTTTTGCGTGTTCGTCCCTCTGAAGTTCACCATTTCCTAATTGCAGTAGAAAATTTGCGAATTGAAGATCTTCCTGTGCTCTCATATTTTCCGTTAAACTAAATTTATGCAATGATGGCCACAACTGAGACGTCACTAAACTACTATTAATTGCTTCTCTTTGTCCTTGATGAGGAACAACAAGTAACACTTGTCTAAAGTCTCCACCAAAAACGACAATTTTACCTCCAAATAGTTCCTTCGAGTTACATACATCTTGTAATAACGTATTTAGAGACTCTATGTTTTGTTTCTTTGCCATTGATGCTTCGTCCCATATTATTAAAGATGTTTGGCGTAGAAGTTCAGCAAGATTGCTCTGCTTTGAAACGTTACATAATTGACTGCTATTATCATCGATTGGTATTTTGAATCGTGAATGTGCTGTTCGCCCGGACGGTAAGTTTGAAGCTGCTATGCCTGATATAGCTGTAGCTATAACGATTTTTTTTAATTTCCGGACTTTAGCATATAGAGCACAATATAGAAAAGTCTTTCCCGTACCACCAGGGCCGTCTATGAAAAATGAGCCAGGATTATTATTCTTAATTAACGTCGTTATTGCTTTATAAGCAGATCTTTGAGCAGTGTTAAGCATTTTTGAGGCATTTATATATTGTTCAGGAGTCACTGCACTCAATGCATCCTCTATCTCACGATTTATGTTTGATGAGTTATCATCTGGTAAAACCGATACAATTATTCTATAATATGTTAGGGATTTCCCCATTGTCTCTAGGTATACGTCAATGTCCGTGGATGTTAATTGGCGCACTTTATTTGGAGTATTTGGATAACGCTGACGGAAGTCATCTGATAATTGTTCGTAGTATTTTTCCCATAAATTTTGGGGGTTTACAGGCGTGCAAAAGATAAGCAGAGTTGCAAATAATCTCCTTAGAGTTTTTGGCATTTGTGTTGTAACTGCTTCTTCCATACACGAATCCGTGTATCCACTAACCTCGATAAGACCGTAACTCAAAGCAGCTTCTTCAAAAGTCAAGTACGTATGATTGTTTACTGTTCGAAGATCCTCAAATGATTTTGGACCTTTTACATGTGTTAATAGTAATCTTAGATAGTAGCGCTCGCCCTCACACGGATTTACATATGCCAATCGACCCAGTGATGGTCTTTGCTTTCTTTCGTTCCATTTTTTTAGCTTTTGATTCCAAGTATAGTGCTCTGGAAATTCAGAATACAAGTACTTAGTTGTTCACTGGGAGTTTGCATTTGTGTTAAAAAAAGAAATAAGAGTCGTTATTTGGCGGCTTTCGTCGGAAATAATATTGCTTAGTTGTTCAGATGCTGAAAATGTTATGGAATGCATATTCGGTAAATGTATTTGTAATAAGAAGACTGGCGGATTTATATCATATAAATCAAATGCAAATATACGCCACGCAGCTTCAGGAGGAGAAACCCATCTGCCATTTTGGTAATCCTTAATTTCATCTTGTATAACAGAATGATCTTGTGTAATAGCAAAACTTATCTTATCGTGTCCTTTGTAAACATACTTATATATGTACTTTATTGCTGCAACGGTAGAACATACCTCAACATTTATATGACAATTAAATGTCGCAAGTAAATATGGATTATACGGTATAACCCACTGATTATCAAGATCTGCACCTCTAACTCGTACTACGTCAGAGTTATTCCTGCGTCGATAATTCGGATAAGAATCATCAGTACATGATGTATATTCAGCATATTTTTTTGGATAACCGTATTTACACATTAATTTATTATTCTTTTTCTTCATGCAAGGGCAGCTAGGATTTTTTTTACCACATGGTCCATGCATCATATGCTGCACGACAAGTTTTCTTAACTCTGGATATTCATTTGACGGGATCTCTGCACTTACGTATTTATCATATTCATCTGGCGAACGTATTTTATTTTCATTCGATAATATTAGCAGAATGTGTGCATGAGGCAAACCTCTTTTTTGAAATTCTATAACATCAACACGCGCTGCAATGCTACCAAATATTTTTTTCTCTTGTAGCAATGATTTTAATTTTGTTAACTTGGCTCTAAATATGCGGGAAACTAAATCCGGTCGATCTTCGGCCTTTTCACCTAAAAGCATTTCATTTTTTATTTCTGGCCATTGTGGATTACAGGTCATTGTGATGAATAAATCTGGTTTACCATATTTTTGCACAAGTGTCATTGCATTAAGGTATCTTCTTTTCATATCTCGAGGGCCACCAATAAAGGATGCTGGGAGAACGACACGCTTACCAATATCATAAGCCCTTCTATAGCCGTCATTAACACTGTCAACAACACCCTGGTACAATTCACTTCGAATAGCACTTTGATTTTTACGTAAGAAATCAAGCCTTGTATTTTCTATTTTTACATACATGTCAACTATATACTGTTGATAAATTCTACCCGCTTGCAAAATATGATTGCCCTCACGTATTTGAAATTTGAAACTATAATACTCACGACAAGATATTTCTTGCCCTTGCTGCGGTGGAAAAGCAGATGCGGCTGCAAAAAATAAAGATATATAATTAAAATATTAGAAAGTCCGTACGTCGACTATGATTACGACTGGGAAATTATACTAAGATGAAAACATGCATAAATATAAGAATATATCGCGTTACCTATTTCTTCACGACTGAGTACTTCATCAACCGTATCATTTTCCACACTCACAATTGGAAAAGAAAATTCTTCTATCATCTGCCGACTTGTGCGTTTAATTTTTTTGATACCTTGATGCCAACCACATTCTCCCCGAGTAAATAAGAGAGGATATTGTAAAGGATCATAACATCCAAAGTAGTGCATGATTCTATAAGTCTTATTTTCGTTTCCTAATACAATAACTTCAGGACTATTAATGCTATCTGAGTTTTCATTATCTACGAGAATTGCAGCGACCTCGTCGGACGTGGGAGCGTTAAATACTCTTTGATCCAACGTTGGATTTTTGGAGATTAATATTTTTGTATCGTAATTGACTTCACGCTGTGAAAGATTCCTAAAAAAAGATGCATACGGGTTTTCAGACATTAATTCGATTATCATGGAGATGATGTCAGGGTTCAACTCAGTAAATGTTTTAACGCGGTGTTCTTTTTCTTGTAAACCGTCAAAGAAATATAGCTGTAAAAATTTCCGCTTATCAGTTTGAGGAGATATACTCGGTAGAAAGTGATATAATTGTCCTTGTAAACGAAATACATGTATGCCTCTAATTGTTTCTGCATTTATGTTATCATATCCGAGAGAACTGAAAGCAAAGAAGTTGTTATACAATCTAGCATATTGCCTAAAATGATCGCCTAGGCTAGTCTTATCAGTGAACAAACGAAACAACTGAGAAGGAAATGGGTTTGCTATTATCGCCACGCAACCATTCTGACAGCAAAAAGTTGGCGGTTCAAATTCAAATTTTTTGGCACCGCATTTAGCACACGGAGGTTGTGTACGAAGTTCATAAGCGACAGACGGCAGATGATCATTCCCTATTGCTAGGTGAATTCTTGCAGTGGGTATTCTACAACGTTTCCTTTTTCGGTTGGATGATTCAGGTACATCAATTTGAGAGTTCATTTGTTGGCTTCACTCCGTTTCCACCTACAAAAGGAAAGGCAACAATGATGACTGTGGAAAAAATAAAAGAATTTTTATTTAGAATTTACATGCAGGGATGTACCAAATTTGCAACTACAAGCAAAATAACTACACTAAGCAACCAAAAGACAAAAAAAAGTGTGCACGCAATGTGAATAAACAAACATGCTAAATGAAACAAGACAAATAAATTATAAGAAGCAATGCCCTCAGAAAGACAACTGCGTTATGTGGCACAAGTAAATTGTTATTTCTTGATCTGGGCCCGCATGGATATGTTTCTTATTAGTGTCCTGAAAGTCAGCATGATATAGACGTAACATGTGTGCTAATTAGTCGATTAAGCCAAGCTTAGGCAGTATATGAATATCGTACGTATTGCACCTAACCATATGATATTTAGATGAAACCTTAGTTACAACTTGCTTGTTGTGACCAAATTCTCATAGTATCAATATTGGACGGTAAATTAATCTATCATTTTTTAAAAGGTTTTCATCGCTTCAAAGACATGTTGATGCCTGAATAGTGTAAGAGTTAATTCTTAGAATACATCAACATTTTGTAGGTATTATTAAGCATGCAAATATTAGCAAAGAATTTGTCGATATGCATGTGAGGACTACATAGGTATGGAAAGTTGTGTCTAGTTTTCTTCAGGAAAATAAATATCCAAAAGAAAAAGTTTCAGGCTATTTATGGTAGTTTCAAATTAGAGATTTCTCAGGAAAAGAAACTCTGAATTGTTAGTGTCAACCTTTTTTTGATATAAGCTCTGAATTAGTATGTTTTAAAACAATTACTATTTTGATTGGACATGGATGTCTACGGATAATTGTTGTAACTTTTGTTTACATAGCTATGGCAGGTTGAGAATTAATCGCATACAAAGGAACAACTCAAGTTGTTGGTCCTCCTGTGTATTGTGATAATGCAGCTTATGTAACAGCAGTAGGAAGACCTTTCTTTTAACACCTATGCTTGAGACTTATAATTTGCCACCAATCGCATATAGACATCACAATCACAGCTTATAAACTCGCATAAAGCAAGCACGCTTAATCACATGCGGAAAAAATTTAATCAAAACGCAATTGTTTTAAGAGCCCATAGAGCTCTCGCTAAACGGTATTGAGTAAACAAACAAGTAAAAGTAGAAACGAATTATAGGAAACACACATTAGATTGAAGGATGTCCGAATAGTAGTTACAGTGCTGGTTTACACATAATCCGTACTCGGATGAACCAGTTAAAACAAACTTTTTTAAGCTTCACACCAAATATACTTGAAATTAAGCCTGTTGCGCTAAACGCTTCCACAAAAAAAGGGTGGCAAAAGGAGGAGAAATGAGCGACAAGATTCCTGACTATGTAGCCCCAAAATCTTCCCCCCATACGTGTAGCTGACTACCACGGCAAAAGAAAAGATGAGCTATACACACACCCTACACAGGCCGCAAAATACCCTGCCCAACTGGTAGACCTTACACCACAACTTCCTTGAGAAACCACTTAATCCTGTCGTGGTACACAAACAAAGACCTAACCGGGGAAATCAGAAATTCAGCCATCCCTATGCGAAACATAATCTGGGCGCGATCCACGACGCGACGACGATCCTGCATGTTCCAAGGAGAATTAGCTACACATCCAAATATACCAAATATACCAAATATAAAATTTAAATTTAACTACAAAAAAAGAACAAGAAGCGGGAAATTAAGAAAATGGAGAACGAAGCGGCTAAGTTAAAGAAGGCAATCCCAAACGACAACATGAAGCACAATCACCAAAAAGACACATGCTTGACTATATGCAAGTCCAATAATATTATGTTATAAATAAGCGAGTAGTAATGTAGAGAAGCTTCAAAAACCAAAAAACAGACCGGAAGAGTCATAGTGAAGAAGTCCCTGCTGTTAGTCTGAAAGAGCCTCTCGAGGTTCCTTGTGTAGGCATCCAACGTAAGTGTCCCCGTTCCATCAGTACACTTGAACCTCATATACATCCTGGAAAAAGAATTAGAAATTACCGTTAGTTGAATAGTAGGAAATAGAAAACCAAACTGAGTTCATAAATTATTAGACAAAGAAAGCTCACTTAGGCTCGGCCTTCTTCACGACACCACAAGTAACACAGTGGTACGACTGCTCAAACTGAATGGAATCGTCGGTGCAGGCTTTCCCGCATGCACGACAGCCAAAGGAAAATTTGATCTTTTCATATTGGATTTCTAGAATGTGTGCCTTTACACGGATAACCTGAGCCTCAATAATATCGGACACCTACGCAGGAAGGAAATTATAATTACAGTGAAATATGATTGAAACAACTTAAATTATTTTGTGGCAGAAACACATACGCGCAGTGACAAGGAAGCAGCAATAGTTGTCACTTCAATGGGGAATCCTGACATCTCATTGGTGATGGACAGAACAACCCTAGAATCAGCAGTTAACTTGTTCGCCCGGTACCACTGCCTCAGAGACTCAGCACGCTCACTAACAGGGTGAGTCTTGACCACCGTCGACATTGATCCAGCAAGAGAGAAGCCTGGCAAAATTATTATAATTACAAATCAAGGGAAGAGCAAAATGACCTTTTTTTAAAGAAGGAGTAAGCAGCAGGAAACTTACAATAGGAAAGTAAATAGAGAGAGGAAGAAAAACGTAAAATATGTAACAGCATAATGACTCATCCTGATTTATTTAAGATATGTTCAAATTGAAAGAGTTCTGTAATAGGAAAATTAAGATATGTTCACATTGGGCCATTATAGGAAGATCACAACATACGATCATCACAAAGAAACGACGAAGGCAATAAATGGGCTACCAATTTTTAAAAAATAAAGGGCAAAATTTCCAAATTAAACAATAATATATCTTCTGTACAAGGCAAGAATTAAGATAAAGATATGTAACAGCTTCTCTTGAGTAGAATAGATAATGCACAAATAAAAATGGGCTACCAATTTTTAAAAAATAAAGGGGCAAAATTTCCAAATTAAACAATAATATATCTTCTGTACAAGGCAAGAATTAAGATAAAGATATGTAACAGCTTCTCTTGAGTAGAATAGATAATGCAGAAATAAATTTGGAACTTTAAAAAAGTGGAAGAGCAAACAACCGCTGAAGTTGCTGACTTTAAGGCCTGCGATCTCCACAATAGGGTCGTCATCCAAAAGACGCTCCAGTTTCTCAAATTCTGTCATCAGCACCCTATTCCATGCGGAAATCAGGAGCACCTGGTCACAACTGATTAGGCAAACAAACAAAATATTAGTGATGAAACAGCGGTGGAATTATAAATATAGAACACAAAAAAAAAAAAAAAAACATCAACCTGTCGTCAGTAACAGAAATCTCGCGCACAGGCAAAGAAGTGTCTCCTTTCGCTACAATCTTCTCTGGGTAAACCCAGAGGAGGATGACTACCACATCTAAAAGCATTACATAGATAGAGTGAGCGATGAGGGAAAAAAAAATACACAATGCATGCCCACATGGATGAAGAAGAGGGAAGACAATGTACCAAAACGATCGTCCTTGGTGGCGTCACGAGGCAAGTCATGGATGGGGATATGAACTCTTGGTGGCCGACTCGAGCTAGGGGCGTCCTCAACAGAGAACACCTCAGTTGAGTTCGTGAAATACAGTTGTTTCTCGCCAACATAAGTAGCGAACCTCGAGGGCACAGGTTTGACGACGAGGTGCTTCAAATCATACCACTTTCCTCTCTCGATTATGTTTTCGTATATGCTTATATCCACACCAAACAGCGTGCAAGTCATACGGTTATCCTGCATAGGAGACCAAAGTAAAACAGTTACCTCCACTACGCAGAACTAAGAACGAATAAGCCGCAAAAAAATGAAAACGAAACGAACAAAGAAATAATGAGAGGAGCTGCAAGACAACTAACCATCTCATCTAGCAAAACCATCCGCTGGTAGCTGCACTTGGTTGAGCTTTCTTGCCTGGGTTGTTTGTCAACAACCCTAACTCGAACAACTTGAGTACGAGAGCGATTGACGAGCGCATCGAGCATGACACGAGGAGGAGACATGATGCTATAATAGCATGTCACAGACAAGTGTAATCATTGCAGGAAAAAAAAATTAACCAAATAACATGCAAAATGCAACTATACTACATGCAATATCACGGCATACAATGTCAGATACGCACAAGCACAACATAAAAAAAAACATATCATAGTCGAGTCTAAGATAACATTTACGAGCAACGCAAGAGTAAAAAAAAGCAAAAGAAGTTCGATAAGCATACATTGCTCAAAAGTTTGCAGCAACAAACAACAACTGGAAGCTGAACAAGAGAAGCAACCACGAACAGCTGGAATCTGAAGACAATATTTATAAAAACAATTAGGATCTCAGAAAGTAAAAAAAATAATGAAATAAGAGAAATTTACAAGCACTAATTAACAAACAATGTAAGGATCCAATATAAAAACAATTAGGATCTCAGAAAGTAAAAAAAATAATGAAATAAGAGAAATTTACAAGCACTAATTTACAAGCACTAATTAACAAACAATGTAAGCAATACAGAAACACCATTAAACCCAAAAGTAGGCCATGGAGCACATGAACAGAAGACTGTAAACAAATACATGCATAGAAAGGACCATAATGAGTAACCAAAAACGGGTGATTTGGTAGATGAGAAAACTATGAACACGGTGTAAGAGGGCGACCACAAATCTGACTGCCGAACACTGTTTTTCCAAAAAAATAGAACGCAAACTATTATAAGACAACATAAAAACCATCCACCATAAGCAGTGCAATATATTCTGCACGCCCTCATCGACAAGCTCTCACATACAGATCCTCGAGCAGAAGAACGTAAACCAATAAACAAAAGACGAAAAGGATCGGCATCCAGGGTAGAATAAAAAACCTATTATATATACGAGGAAAAAGAAACGGACCAGGAAGTTGAAACACAAAGCAGAAACTGCTGAAGAGAGGAGAAGAGTCGATGGAGGAGAGAATGGCAGTTAATGAAGCGGAAGTGATTGTTTAAATAGCACCCCGGCAATTCAATTAGTGGAGAGAATGAGTACAATCGAGCGGCAGGAATTCATGCACCCGGGGGATTTCCAACACGTGTCTTCATCGAGCTCCTCACCCTCTTCAATCGCAGCACTCGAAAGGACGTCGACGAACGGCCGGCTGCTTCAACACGCATACCTCACAGCCCATCAAATAAATGAACATGAAACTGGATAACCTAATACCTAAATGAGCCCACACGGTACCTAAACCTAAAGAAGCCCAAACGACACTCTTAACCGGGCCTCAAATAATTGAAATGCAAACAGTTTAATGGGCCGGCTGAAACCATCAGCAAACAGCAATATATATAATGTAATAATGTAAGAATGTCAAGGGCAAGACGGGAATTTTTTTGGCTGAATGTAAGAATGTCAAGGGTAAGACGGGAATTTTTTTGGCTGAGGGGTATAAAAGGAAATCTCCTATTCATTCACCCAACTCTTGCTTTTAGTATAGTAAGGATATCTCATATAATTTATTTTATATAATCGTAAAATATAAAAATAAGTTTTATATATCTAGTATTGGAGTTCTAACTAATGGCGATAATATGCTTTACATTGTTTTTATGATTATTTAGATAAATAGTATTTAAATCACATATTTACAAAAAAAGTGATAATAACATGATTAACAAGTTGTAATATTAATTATAATTATTTTATGGTTAAAATTTTTATACAAAATATGGATTTAAAATAGTAAAAAGTCCACGAACAAACCACAATTATTTATTATAAAAATTAATAATGAAATTATTAAATGTGATATTTGTTAATAAAAATATTTTTTTGTCCAAAAAAACTATGTCTATTTGTCTAATAGTCTGCATCTATGATGCACGGACACTTCTAGAAGGCGGCGTGTCCCGTGTCCTGCCGTGTCGGAAACGGGGACACAGTCGGACACGGCTCGCACATGGTCAAGACACGTTTTCAAGGTAGATCACGTCTAGGACACGGTGGGGACGCGGATTTTGTCCGATCAAGATATGATCAACGAAATAAAAACTTATATACCGTAATATTTTTTCTTCTTTCCCATTTTTTCCGACTAAACATAGCTCCACATGACCACCTGCGAGATTGTGGTTGTCGGAAGTAGGACACCGATCTTCTTCTCCGGCTCTAATGTTGAAATGTTGTTCCGCCAGTCGACTCTTCTCTCCATTTTTCTTATGATTTTATAAATTAATTTTGAATCTTTGATTATTAATTTATTTTGTAATTTTTATTTGTTGAATGTTTACTATGTTATTCTAATTCTTTCACTTTTTATAATTCATAAATATTTATTATTATTTTCCTTTGTTGATCAGGTTGTTCGGTTATTGTTGATTTGCAAATGAATGATTAATTCTTCAATTTTGATACTAAGTATGATTATTTCAGATTATAAAACTAAGTATGTTTATTTCTATGTTTTGTAAGATTAAAAATGTTTGTTTCTAAGCTTTTGTTTCGATTATTTTTGTAAGAGCCTTAGTCTTTGGAGCCTAGATGAACTAGAGTACCTTAGCCTTGACCAGTCAGGCTCCCTTGCGTATCCCTTGGGCCGCCCCTGCGTCACAGAGGAGCCGCCCCTGCGCCTAGGTTGGCCGCCCCTGCGGCTTTGTGGCTGGTGCAACCGCTTTTGTTGACTCTTGACTTATGCTTTGCGGTTGGCTTCCCTTATAAGCTTCCTTAGACTTCAGATGAGAGGTTTCTTCATCTCTCCAGCCTCTCTCTTCCTCCTTACGTTATTCTACTTCTTCTTCTTCTCCTTTAATCCTCTTTGATCTTCTTTTGCTTGTGTGAGTGAGTTCTTGAGAGTTTGAGTGTGTTCTTGGCTTTGGATGCTCTTGGAGTTGTTGCTGAGAGTTGTTATTGTTGTGTTGAGGCTGAGAGAGGTGTTGATGCTCCATAGTTGCAGCCTAAGGTAGAGTGGTAAGTCCTTTCTCTTGTTCTCTCTTCTTGCCTTCTCCTTGCTTCTTTCTTCTTCTTTCTAGCCTAGGATCACAAGTTAGACTTGTGATTGGATCCTTCATGGATGTTGTGATGATCATATGTGTGTATATTATGCATATGTGTTGTTGTGATGTGTTGAATACGTGAAGAGAATCGAGAAAGGAGTCGAAGAGAAGTCGGACCAACTCTCTGCACAGTTGGCCGCCCCTGCGCCTTACCTGAGCCGCACCTACGCCTGGTGTGGAGCCGCCCCTGCGCCTCATTGGGTTGGCTGGTGTGTTCTTGCTTCTGTTGGTGCATACCTTGTTGGTATGTCTTCCTTCCTTCCTTTCCTTTAGCCTTGGCTTAGTTGATAGCTAAGTTAGGATGGATAGGATGATTTGTATGCTAGAGATGTGCCTTAATTAGGCACCTGTGTTGATGTTGAGAGTATGCTACAGGCATATGTGAGCTTGTGTTGGTCTTTAGGTTGTAGGTTGGTTCTGGTTATGGAGACGAGTCTCCTAACCCTTTCAGGTTGTGATGTTATGTGCCTTGCTCTTGCAGGCATTGGTTTCTTCCCCGAGGGGAAGCTGTGACGTGGTAGAGGATACGAGAGTATCAGGTAAGTCCATAGGACTTACTTAGCGTGTAGTTGTGGATTGTATGATTGTAATGGTTGTGTGTGTTCATATGGTTGTGCATTTATAACTTAAACCGGATTAGGAAGACCATTCATTACATTTATATGGCCCAAGTGTATTATAACGGGCGGTAACCACCGGTCTCCGCCTGCGGGTTAGGAGGAGGTGCCCTGAAGATGATCTCACAAGAGGGGAAAAGTGACGGTCACCCCCATGCAAAACTCTTGTGTTACGTTGGATGGGGCGGGGTTCTTGAGGTTCCTCGTGTTACAAAAGAAGTTGAATTAGTAATGATATAACGTAATTAAAGATAATAAATGAATGTGTGTGGCATTGCATGTATGAGATGTTGTATTGTGTTTGTGCTATTACTTCATGCTTATCTATTGCTGTAGCTAATGGTGTATACCGTATTGTAGTTGATCTGCAGGTTAGGAAGACTGCAGAGTGAGCCAGATGTGTGACTAGCCGAGGACTTCTGTACATTAGGATGCGTGGGTTGGGGATCTTTTGTACCAGTTGATGTTGTTGTTATGGTTTTGTACTCGGCTTTGAGTTTGTAAACTCTTTTGTTGTATCATACAGCTTTTATGTATTTGTTTTTACTCTACTTGTGCCTTGTTGTAAAATCCAGTGAACTTGTTGTCAGGCTAGAATCAGGATCCATTGTGAGATCCTAGCCCAATGTAGCATTCCGAGTCTAGCGGATTCGGGGTGTTATAATTTTATCATCATGTTAATATTTCTATCAACTCATATATCATTGATTTTTTTCACATATATGTATCTCATTATGATATAGTAATTATATATTTCAATATCCATAAAATAATATATTAATTATTTTACTCGCCGTGTCTCCGTTTCCTATACTTTTGAGGATTGCCGCTTCCCCGTTCCTCGCCGTGTCCGTTTCCCGTATCCGTGTCCGGTCCGTGTCCGTACATCATAGGTCTACATTCATCCACGTCATTATATTATATAAAATTAATCTTTTTGGAATTGGTTCGGGTAGAGAGTGGTGCCACAAAGCGGATTTATGGAGTAATGTGTCGCTGTTTCACTTAATCCAATAATCAACATTTATCCACGTGATATAATGATTTAAAAGAGGCGTGATGATAAGTTTGCAATTTTTAGAAGATAAGGGAACAATTTTGTTATTTTAAAAATCTATTTTAAAAAAGGGGACACAATGATATTGTTTTGTAGTTAGTTCTTGTATTCTTTGTTAATTTAGTATTATGTTTTATGCACTTTTTTTACTTTAACTAATGAAACACAATGTTTGAACTAACAATACACGATGTTCGAACTAATGATATCCAAATTCAAAACTAATATTATAAAAGTTCATATTTTTATAGTTATGGTTATTATAATGCTTTTATTATAATATTTGTTAGTTTAAAATATTTACGCGATTAGTTAAAATCGAGCATTCTATTAGTTTGACCATTTTATATTATTAGCGAACGCATTTGAACATATGTTTGTTTTCCTGTAAAAATGTATGAACCATCGGTACAATCTAATCAGAAGTTACAAAACAAATAACTTAAATGAAAAAATGGTCTGTTACAAAAGAAAGAAGAAAATTTGGAAGAAAAAATTTCAAATTTTACACTATTAGTTAAAAAAAAATATAAATAGTTAATATAATATAATTTGAACTAAAACAACAAAAATTTGAACGAAAAAAGTGTCTATTAAAAAAAACTAAAACAAAAGTTATAACATTTTCACATGGGTCATGCCGACAGTGCCCAGTAATATCGTAACTAAAAAAATGTTGCGCCACTGAACCAAACCCTTTTTTTTTTTTTTTTTTACTT
>BSUD01000409.1:146796-198130 GCA_033239045.1 Fagopyrum esculentum
GCTAAATAGTAAAAGGTCAACAAACAAACCAAAGTTATTTGATTTCATAAGTTATATTCTATTAGAGAAAATTAGTGAAATAATGCATTTTTGTAACTTGTAGATTAACTAGACACCTAATTTTTTTAATTAAAAAATAAAGATAAAATTGAGTGAATATGGCCGAAAATATAAAAATTTGAAGATTCTTCTCTCTTATTAATAATCAATCAGGTAACTAAATATTCTTCTCTCTCCTCTTAATTATAATAAATAAAAGATTGTGTCAAATGTAGGATTCGAACCCTGTGTACATGACATAAAAAAACGGAACTTGCGTAAATGACAAACTTATGTACATCACATAAACAAACAGAAGTTATTAGTTTGAATTTTTTATTTTCGTAAAAAAATACTAAGAATATTACAACCCAAGATAAAATAATAAAAATATTACAGCCCAATATAAAATACTAAGAATATCACACGCCAAAATATCAGAATTAGTTATAGATAACCTTTATATTTAACGGTTTACGATATTGTCCAGGGCATCTTTAATTAGGCAAGTGAGTTGCGACTTGTGAGTGCAACAGCGTAGTAAAGCAATTGGCGCCATATTTGTGAAAACTGCCGCTACGACTATAGAGGATTCTCCTAAAACCCACAAGCAACAAACTGAAGCTGCTGAAACCCTAATCTACCATGGCGGAATCCATCACTCCCATGGACGTCGACGAATTCGACAGAGGAGATGCCGACCCTTCTCTGAATTCTAACAAAGGGAAAGGCATTGTAGCCAGCGGCGTTTCCCCCAATACCAAGGCTACACCATGGGTTGAGAAGTATCGGCCGCAGTCCCTCGCCGATGTCGCCGCTCATCGTGACATTGTTGACACCAGTAATCTCTTTATCTCTCCCTCCCAATATATCCCCAATTCTATCACTTTAGTATCTGCCTGTTTCAAATATTAGGGTTTTAGTCTCGCTCTCTCTTCTCTCAAAACCCCCTAACTCTAACAATTTCTGACCGGCTGTTTGATATCGAATAATACTGCGATCCAGTTGATAGGCTTACCACCGAGAATAAGCTTCCGCATTTGCTTCTGTACGGACCACCTGGAACTGGCAAGACATCAACGATTTTGGCCGTTGCCCGGAAATTGTACGGTAATCAGTTCCACAACATGATTCTAGAGCTGAATGCTTCTGATGATCGTGGAATCGACGTTGTTAGGCAGCAGATTCAGGATTTTGCCAGTACCCAGAGCTTCTCATTTGGGTGGGTGGCCTACCTTGCTTCAAGTTCTCTCTTATACTTTATTTTATGAGGTATTTTAATTAAGAATGATGGAGTAACTGGTAAAAATTTGGCTCCGGAGCTATGAATGGAGTATCTGTCTTCCTTGCATGTGTGTATATATATACAACAAGGGCTTGTTCATTTCCCATATATCGATATAGGGATATGAGTATGATATTGATATATGATATTTGATACTTTGTTTGGCAAGATGGAAGGGAGATGTGAGAGGGAGACGTGAGAGAAAAAGAACATCATTTCTGTCAATTTTTAAAGATATCCAAATCAATAAAAAAAAGTAAAGTATTGATATGTAGGATATCACTTTGATATTCATATACTCAGTTACGAAACATGGATATTAGATATGTGATATCCATACCTATATCCCCATATCAGGATATGGGAAAGGAACAAGCCCAATACTGGTTATTGTACGGAAGATATTTTCCCCTTATTTTGTGAAGATACAAAACAATTTTGTTGGCACCTTCACCTTCTAAGATTAGCTTGATTTTGATTCTACAGTGTCAAGGCACATGTGAAGTTAGTTTTGCTGGATGAGGCTGATGCCATGACCAAGGATGCACAGTTTGCTTTACGTAGAGGTGTGTCCTTTTTTCTTTTTCTAAGTGCTGTCTATCTTTTTACTGCTAACATATCCTTTATTTTGATTGCAGTGATTGAGAAGTACACAAAAAGCACTCGATTTGCACTTATTTGTAACCATGTTAATAAGATTATTCCGGCACTGCAGTCAAGATGCACACGATTCCGTTTTGCTCCTCTTGATTCTGTTCACGTCAAGGAACGGCTCAAATTTGTTATAGAAGCTGAGAAGTAAGTCCTCCATTCAAATGATTTCTTTCCCCATTTGTTGAATATAAATGGGTTACATCATTTGTCTTCTTTTCAGTCATGATAAGTGCCACCTCTTTAAAATGTCAAATTTAACAACATAGAAAACGCTGATTACCTCTATTATTTTTTCCTCGGAACTCACTCTTGTTGGCAATTTTACTCCATATGGATGGCTTTGCCCATAAAAGAATCATCTTCCCTATGCGAACCATGTTTTATCATTTCCTTTACCGTGCTTCATTAATTGCCAACTCGATCTTGTTATACCCGGCTCTTTTGACAACTTCTTCCTTTGGTAAAGGCTTGTTGTAACAGATGATGGATTGGCCTCTCTTGTAAGGCTTAGCAATGGGGACATGAGAAAGTCACTGAACATCTTGCAGGTTGCTAAATTCTAACTTCAATATAGATTGGAAGACAATTTTTTTTTCCCACTAAAACATTTTAAAGAGCAACTTGATGCTTCATGGTTTTATGTGTGGCACTAATGATTTCAATGAAACTAAAACTCATGAAAGGCTAATCATTTTCTTCAATTCACTATGTCAAAATCAATTGTGTATCTTCACTTGCAATATATAACTCAGTAGGTGGAAATGTGGAACTTGAATTTAATTTTCAGTTTTTTTGCAACTTGCAGTCAACACATATGGCATCACAACAGATAACAGAAGAAACAGTTTACCTCTGCACGGGAAATCCATTTCCAAAGGACATTGAGCAAATATCTCACTGGCTTCTGAATGAACCTTTTGGAAGTAGTTATAGTTGTATCCTTTGACTTAACGTCATGAATTTCTTTGTAATTTCCTCATCTCTGTTTGTTTCCTGCTTGTTATACTTAACTTGTTACAGATATCTCCGAAATGAAAACACAAAAAGGTCTGGCCTTGGTAGATATCGTAAGGGAGGTGACAATGTGAGTCTCTTACGTACTTTTACCTGCCATTTTCCCCTTTGTATGTTTCTAGATTTTGTTAATAGTATTTGTTAAAATAGGTTCGTTTTCAAGATCAAGATGCCAGCAGAAGTTCGTGCAAAGCTAGTTAATGATCTGGCTGACATTGAGTAAGCTTTCCGATTTCTATCTTGCATCTATGACCTATATATTCCTTGTTGGGATTTCTCGGGATTTCTCCACACAATTTCCAAGTCTTCTACAACTGTTGATTGCAGGTATAGACTTAGTTTTGGATGCAGTGACAAACTGCAACTTGGAGGTCTTATCGCTTCTTTCACAAGTGCTCGATCAGCCTTGGTCGCTGCTGCAAAGTAATTGCTTGTTTCAAGATACATTTGGTTAAGATGATTTGAGCATATGTACTGTTTCGTGGGTGTATACTGCTGCATGTAAAATTTTTGAATTTGCATTTACTTGACCTAGAAGCTGCCTTAGGCTGTGACGTATCCTTGGATTCCTTGCCATGAAAAAGTGAACTATTGTTCGAGTACAACCACAGGTCTGCGAGTGTGTTCGGTTAACACTTTGATTCACTGAAGGATGGGGAAAAATTCTGCGACTTTTTAAACTTAATTTTGGTTGTGGTTGTAGGTTTAGAGTTTGAATCACAGGTTAACATACACCAGGGGAAGATACTATGCGGTTCCAGATATGCATTGCTATTTTCAGATATGCATTGCTATTTTCAGATATGCATTGCTATTTTCTGTACATTAAATAACTCACTCGACACCATGATACAAGCATAGGCGCTTTCTAAGTTTCAACATCGCGCCATTGTAGTACCTTTGGTTTTGTGTACATACAAATCAACCCATCGAACGTTTTGATGTTTCCCTTTACAAGTGCAGACTTTCGTTACCCTGCAATTCCGGGATTTGGGCAACTAAGATCTTCCCTAATAAGAATATACTGCAAAACTGGGCCTTCAAATTCAGACACTACTTACAGAGAACTGGCCTGAGAGAGTTTGAAGTGGTTTTGCGCCATAACTAGTACGTGTAAGGCTACAAAAGCACAACATCACTCGGAAGGGTCATCTTCTTCTTCCATGCTACTAACGGCCTGTCTGTTCGACCAGCTAATCTCTATTTCAAGTTTTTTGGACCCGTCTTTCTGGCTGTGGCTGTGGGTGGGACCGTGGCCATGGTCGTGACTGAGGTTGAACAAGCCGCTATAGCTTCCTTCGCTTACCACTTTGTCGATTTGAATATGGACTCTTCCTAGAGTCGTCTGGAAATGATAATCACAAATTTATATGAGAAACTGTGAGAACTATATTAGAGCAAACCAAGACTGTTCTTGTTGACCAACACTACTACCGCACGTGCAAAATCTAGCATCGCAATTTGCATGAATAGTGGATAGAAAAATAGGATTGAGTACCTTCCCAAATGTACTCTTGCTTTTGCATACGATGTGCAGTTTCTGTCCTTTCGGTGGCACATCAAAAGCCCATGTGAAAGCCTCTTGCCATTCAGGGTTCACGTTCTGATATATGACCTGAAAGATAGACAGTATATTCAAACATTTTTACATATTAGCTTGCTACATCAATGGCCTCCTAAAAGCTTTATAGTAAACACCAAAAGTATCACTTGTGGTACTCATGCAAAATACCCCTTTGCAGGTACTGCAAGTTTCAGGATATTTGATGAAATAGTATTTTTATATATATATATGTTGATTCAATGTCACAAGTCTCAGCACTCAAGACTCGATCAAGTTTCCAAACCTCTTACAACTTTCTTAAAATATTCTAATGAGATGAGCATACTGAGGATGATTGCAGGAATTACTTAAAAAAAAATTACCCAAGAAAGAATAATTAAAATTTCCAAAAAATGTATAAAAGGATGAAGTATTCCAGCATACAGCAGCCACACCAACCCAACAAATCCTCCATACACAGGATCTCCAGTAGGGTTGTGAAAAGGTGTGTAGCCATGTCATAAAAGAATGTGATTTGAAGGACAAAAAGTGAGAGATCATCATCAGTCAAATCTGCATACTGAACAGGAAATGCACAATAAAGAAAAAACCTTACCTTAGTCTGCCTCGGTGATCCTTTTCCTATAGTCAGACGACAAAAAGCATTCGTGTATGACACAGACTGCCTAAGGTTGGTTCCTCTGTGGACTGTAACAGTCAAACAACCAGGTAGTGAATTTAACAAGCTGTCTGCTCTTTCGTGGAAACTCGGTGGACAGGTTTTCATCAGCAACTGCAGGACTGGGACGGCTTCGGCTGCTATCACTGCTTGTGATTTAGCAATATCTATTGACATTGTTGACCATGAATTCTTTAGTACGCACAGAGTATCCAGCACAGAATCTTGGGCGGCTTCACTTCCAGACTTGAGTGCTCCTACCAAATGAGGAATGCACAATGTTGCAGCTTCCGAGGCATGGAGCTTAGGGAAATTGTTGAAGATAACATTGATGGTTCTCAACACCTCCTCATTTATGGTACTTGAAGACCACAGTTCTCTCTCTAAAGCAGCTACATAGGAACATAAAAGACCGAGTTAGAGCTTAAAGGAAGGTTTGGGAACATACTACTGGCATGGAGGAGGGAAAACAAGCATGACAATGGCCACATATGAAGCCGGAAATGTAAGTTAGAGCTTAAAGGAAGGTTTGGGAACATACTACTGGCAATTAAGCAATTAGGCAATTATATTACCGTGTCAGAACTTCTCCAAAGGATAGCATTAGCAAGCATAGCAAAATACAGAAGTGGTGAGCATGGAATGTCAATATTTTACCTGTCAGCGATCTGATAAGCTCATTTGACACATATTCTTGTAGCGTGTGATTAGAGAATAAAAATCTTATAAGCAGGGCAGCCTGGACAGAAATCTCCATATTAGAAGAAAGTAACTCCTCCTGTATAACAAGAATGCCACCTGCTTCTGCAACAGCTCGTCTATTTGTTCGACTGTTCATGACAAAGTTCTGTAAGGCACATATTGCCACCATTTTCATTTCTGTTGTGGGCTGCTCTTCAAGCAAACTTACAAGAGCACGACATGCAGTTACAGAATCAGAAGATCTAGCTAGTCCCTCGTGTTGAGAGAGGTCACCCAAAGCTAAAGCTGCAAGAAGCCTGCCAGACTGGGATCTGGTTTGTGGATCTAACAGATATTGTGATAGAGGAGCTATTGCATACTTAGAGGCCTTCATTTCTCTCACCCTTGCATTATTGAACAAAGCTTCAAGTAATCTTCCAGCCGCATCTTCACATTGACGAGCTCTTAGTAGGGCTAATAAAGCATCTATTGCATGAGCCTCCGCCATTAACTCCACGCTACGGGCATCACTTCTTTCTTGGACAATCAGAGCACTGAGAGCTGCCTTTACAGTACTCTCATGTGTCGAGTGTAACATTTTCACAAGGACAACCAAGGGTACTTCAAAGTAATAATCCTCACTTGCACTTAAAACAGTAGAGAGAATAAAGGCAGCTGATTCCCATAATGACTGAGGGGGCTGAGGATCATCTTGCAATATAACTTTGGAGAGTTCAAAAATTCCCCCAGCATCAGCAACTGCTTTTGGCCAACTTACTGAAATTTTTTCTAATGCTCTGACAGCTGTTTCCTGTAAATTTAATATACCAATTCCAGCAAGCTGCACAAGAGGAACTATAGCATTTTTTATTGCAATATCTTGCTGATAGCGCTCTTGGGCTTGAAGATGATATAATAACTCTGCACTCAGCAGCTGAATTGCTTGTGAAGGTGCTTCCAAAAATGAAATCAGGGGTTCAACAACTTGGCTGGGACTGAGTTCCAAAGTAGCTAAGTTTTGTGGCTTCTCTAGAACATTAACCAGTGCCTGAAGGGCACTGTGTTGTCCCCACATGCTAATTTCTGAACTTAGTAGAGCTGTGAAGAGTGGTTCTACTATTCTTGGAGCGTCTGAACTCCTAGCAATTGCACCACTGTTAGTTAAGATGCGAAACAACTCCGAAATCGTCGAGCATAGTGAGCTGGGTGCAGTAGGAAGAAGTGCAAGACAATTATCAATTAAGCCAACTTTGACCATATCCAGCTTTCGAGGAGTACGGTCTTTTCCTAATTTTATTAGAGTACAAATGCTTGCTTCAATGAGTCGATAGTTTGAACCAGAAACCAAACCTACTAGAAGATCCACCAGATCATATGTTGATGCACGCTCCACTTGCTGTTCATCATCCAACAATCTCTCAAAGGCACAAATCCCAGACTCCACAACTAAATCAGAATGAGACTCTATCAGTTGTATAAGTGGACTTATGCATTCACTGGCTAACGGCGATGATCTGATTTTTGAATTGCCAAACATGACAAAACACAGCTGTGCAGCTCTCATCTTTAGCTCAGGGCTGGATGCAGAAGACAATATCCTGTGTACACTCTCCAGTGGATTTCCTTCAACATCAGCCAAGAGAGTACCTTTCAAACTGTTTCCAGTAGTCAACTTAAGCAAGGCATTGAGGGCGGCCTCTACCTCACCGTCTGAAGTAGCATTGAGCATGTCAACTAGAGGCAGGATGGCCTGGTTGGCCAATTCAGAGTCCCTGATATAATCAGCATCAAAAAGTTCATTAAGAGCTTGAGCTGAAATCTGTCTAGCATTTCTTGATCCCAAGCGCAGAACAGCTATCAATTGGTTCAGTGAATTAGGCGCCGCTTCATGACAAACCAGATCAGGATTGCTGAATAATATCCTCAGTAGCTCAACAATTGACGCCTCTGTTGACTCTTGAGGGCTTAATGATAAATACTTTGGAAGAGCTTCCAAAGCTCCTGCTTCAGCCATCATGAGTTTATTAGCATCACATTCGTGTGCAATTCGGATTAGTAGGTTGACTGCAGCAGGTGGTGCATTGGGTCTATCTGGCATTGGTCTTAAAAGATCAACCAACAAAGGAATAGCTTTTCGAGCAATTGGACCCAGTCTGACATCATCAATCTCAAAAAGCCGTTCCAAAACAACCTGATCAGGATTTCTTGTGAGAGAAAACTCTTCATATAAATCAACTAGGTTTGGCATGTCCGAGTCTACGGAACCAACCAATGTTATTAGGCCAGAAATTGCCCCTGAGTTTGCGACTGTCAAGAGTACTGCCTTGTTTCCATTACGGACAAGGCTAGCCATTGCCTGGGCAGCAAAGAATCTATCAATTGTATCATCAGACTTCAAGAGAAGTCCGAGTAATGAAATAACTCGCATGGTTGCTGGAGTGACAACGACATGAGCATCTTGGAATAGTATGGCCAAAAGCATGGCAGTAATCCATGCACCCTCAACATCTTTTAAGTCAGCCTGTCAACAGATCATTAAATTTTTTTATAAACGAAAGAATCTCATGGTGGGCAAGCATCATAATGATAAAAGTACACATTCTAATGAGGCGTGTTTTGATGATAGGGAAACCCCATAAGGGAACTGGAAACCAAATTAACAATAAGACTTACAGAGGTAGAACAACAGTAATAGGACAATAAATGATTTCTGGACCAAGGTTTTCGAACCTAAATTGTCGGTTTAGGTTCAGTCTGGATCGAAACTACTCGGTTCGGTTCGGTTCAGGTAAACCGAACCGAACTTGCTCAGCCCTATGCAACACACCAAAACAACAGTAAAAGGACAATAAATGATTTCTGTGAAGTGCAAAAGTGTTGGCATAGAGCAGAAACTTTGAACAAATCCCTGGAAGAAATCTCCCGATCCAGGCTAAGGCTTGCCAGCTTAAACGAGCCAAATAAAGAAGGCATTACCCACCCCAAAGTACTCGCTATCCTTCTCACCTTCCTTTTCCAACTGTGAGACCGTTACAGATCCCCTCCAATCCCTTACACACAGAAACATAAACAACATCCAGAAAATACCTGATATGTGTCTACAGATAAGGGAAGGCAAAAGGTAAACGAGCTCTTAAGAAGATGTTGCTTTTATTAGAACTTAATTAATGAAACTTCCACAGCAATAAACTTGATCAAGCTAATATTAGCCTATGCAATCAACAAGTGTATACTCATATAAGAACATTCAAGCTAAACTCCGATATCGAGGATAAGTTCATGAAATATTGTTTTACCATATAGAACAAGAAAATAAAAGCGGCCAAAAGCTTTAATTTATCGATATTCAGAAAAATAGCACAGTGCTTCTTATTATACAAGGAAATTAATATAATAGTGGAGAACGGATCAAATGATACCTGCGCATTAGAAGTATAGCTTCTAAGCTTCTCGGAAAGAGCCTCCACTCCTCCAGCTTCCATCACAGTGCGTTTATTTTCCCCATTAAAGGAAGATATAAGTGATAACAACCACAAGGAAACAGTACCTCCCAGAACAGTAGCTGGATCAGGAATCTCAATATCATTTTCTTCATGAAAAGCTGCTCTTAAAGCCTTAGGAGGTCGTACTTCAATTTCTACAGAAACGCCCTTGGAATTTTGCTTTATCATATCCAATAAAGCATGAATAAGAGGCTTTAGATATCCTGACATGTCAAGCAAAACAAATGCCTGTTGTTCGTGCTCTTTAACAACGCAAATAAGTAATGCAGCAGCTCCAACTCTGACTTCTAAGCTGGAAGATTTCAGTATTCTCTTTGTGATCAATCCAATTGCTTTTGGTTTGGCAATCAACATGCCAGCAAGTGCCACGGGTTGGTCTCCACAAAGCCTAGATAGAATTTCTATGGCCTTATCCTGCAAAGTAGGAGGTCCTTCAGCAAGGCAATGCACAACTGGATCTAAACTTGATGGAGCCTCGGTGAAGATTTTCCATAAAGGATATGCAATATTTTTGCTCTGTTTTGTCCTTGACAAGACAGCAATTACTCCCAAAACTTCACTAGCACCAGCCTCATCCATCTCCAATGCCTTCAGCGAATCAAGCAGCACAAGAACAGAAAAACGAAATTGGTTTCCTTTGAGCACATCTCCCACAGGATAATGCTTCAGTAACACACGAAGGGCACGTGAAGCATTCTTCTTGCCTTCTGGACTACCTTCGCCTAATACTCTTGTCAAGGCTGATACGACGTCTTCAGCAAGAGCAACAGTAGCAACCTCTGAATCAGAAAGTAGATTTGCAAGCGCAGCTACAGCAGCTTCTGCTGCATGCATGAAAGAAGTTTTAGCCAGTTTAATTAGAGGTTTCACTTCTCCTTCGGCAACAACAAAATTCTTTCCAGAACTCTTTTGTCTGGTATGCCTGGACAAAGCACCTAAGGCTCGAGCTGAGTTTGTTGCCACAAGTTGAGTCTTGCTGGCCAGAAGCTTCATGCATGGTTGAACAATCTCGTCAGTTGCAAGACTGCTACATATATCTTGTCTAGCATTGAAAAGATCGGCTAGAACTGATGCAGCAGACTCTTGAGTTTCTTCATTCGAAGCATGAAGAACCTTGACAAGAGATTTTAAAGCTGTGTTTGCTGTAGCTCCCTTCTTCACAAGATCATTGTGAGATGCCATGGTAAGCAAGTGGCCTAAAAGCCTAATTATGTGAACTTTTGAGACTGGGATGTCACCCACGAGCATTGCCAATAACTGATTAATAATAGCCGAATCAGCAGTTCGGACTAGCTTTTGAAGTGCCTTAGCTGACATTTCTTGCCCTTTTTGTCCACCGCTTCTAATAAGCCAAAGTAATGCCGGAACCGCATCTGCACTTTCAACACATGCACATATGTCTTCACTATGACAGCACAAACTCCATAGAACATGCGCAGCATCCTCCCTAGCTTTATGTGACCCTCCCTCTAACAGCTGTACTAGTGGAGGAATCCCGCCCGCAGCAGTAATTGCCCACTTGCTTTCTTCGACTTCATCCAACAAAAGTGCCAAAAGCTGGATGGCAAGTTCTTGATGCTGCTCACTAGATAGACCCAAGAATGAAATCAGCAACTGGATACCTTCTCTCCTTTTCAAGGCAACCCAAAGGCTCCCTCCTTCACTACACAAACTAGTCAGAGAAACTACCAAGTGCTCTTGAACTTCAGCAGAAGCCATAGTTAGCAATCCAATCATTATCTTCTTTGCTTCGGCATAATTTAGGCAAATCGAAAGATGACTGTTGCCATATAGACTTGCCAAGGCTTCAAGAACACGATCTTGAACCAGACTATTTTGTTGAGGCTTTAGTAGCATGACTAAGATATCTTCTATCTGTTTTACATCAAATGGTGCCTCTTTTAACCCAGGTTTCTGCTCAAAAACCATTACAGTATAAGCTAGTGCTCCAATTATATCAGAAATCGGAGTCGCAGCTCGAGGAGAACGTGCAAGTTCTCCAAGATAAAAGATTAAAGAATGCATCCCCCCACATATACTGGCCAAAGCTCCTGTCGCATGACCTTGAAGAGCCTGGCCATGTTCCCCTTGCATACATTCTTTAGATGGAGCTACAACAGCACCAACAAGAATCGGAATACCACCTGCATCAACGATACTTTTCTTAGCTTCAGACGAATGTGAAGAAAGAGCCTCCAGAGCATCAGCTGCACTCGCACGGACAGAAACCTCATTTTCTCGATCTAAAAGACCCAGTAGGATCTTTACAGCTCCGGAATCTAGCACTTTGAGGATATCATCCTTGAATGCCGGTATTGTGCGAGCCAGAAGAGAAGCAGCATTCGATCGAGAAGATGCATTGCTAGATGAAAGAAGTTCTACAATGATATCAACTCCACCAGTAGCAATTGTTTTTCTCCAATATCCATCCTTATCACCACAAAGGTTTTTCAATGCCCCAGCCACATAACCTTCCACCAGAATATCCTGCTTATCTTTTAAACTTAACTGCTCCCATAAAGCAGGCACAACACCCTCTGTCACAAATATCTTAACTCCTACATGATCATCACCTAATCCACCACATGAGACTTCATATATTGCTTCTGCAGCAGCCTTCCTCACATCATTTGAGTCGGATTTCAAAAGTGACAATAGAGGAGGAATACATCCACCTAGAAGCACCTTCAACCTTAAATCTTCTTTCTTACTCAGAATGCTTAAGATTCCAGCAGCATTAACTCTTGCTATGGGAGTGCCTCCCCTAAGTATAGATATGAATAATGGCATTGCTCTACTATGGGATCCAATAAGAGCCTGCGCCTCCTTCCTTGATTTTGCAAGTCCAAGCAATCTAGTTGTAACAAGTTCCTTCTCTTGTGGTGATGTGTTACCAAGCAGCTTCTCAATAAGTTGAGCAACCAAAGCCATGGTATCATCGGAATCTTCCACACCTTTGGCTTCATTGCATTCCCTGAGAAAAAGAAGGCCCAAGTTTCTTTCAGAAAGCACCAATCATGCACAGAATAAAACGATTGAACATGTTTTATCTCATATTAAAAAGAAATAACCAAACACTTATTTGATAACCTACCACTTCATCATGAAACTAGAAAAAGGCACGTCCTTATATATATCAACCTTTCTTTTCACCTTTCGCAGTGATAATGGGTGTGGTATGCTTTTTCTTCTTAATTAATTTTAGTAGTAATGAAACAAAAGATCATGGAGTACTCAACCCAGTAGGCAGTTTAACATATTGAAGAGTTAAGAAGAGATAACCTTGACCAAGAAACTGACGCTTTGAGCTCTCCTGGTCGATTGGATGGGGCATCCGGCATTTGCTCAACACTGGGAACAGAATGAATCTCAGACTACTGCCATTCAAAATGAACCTAATTCAGTTAACTCGACTGAATCCATATTGATAGATCATGATCCATAGCCAAAAAGTTTTCATTCGAGAGAATTGCCAAGCTAATATATGACATGCAGGACTAAGGCTTGTGGAGAAATTCCAATATCTATTCCTACCACTAACACAGATTCTAAGGAATATATCCTAAGCATGTAAACTTGTTTGATTTCAAAGGAAAAATTACAGGTCAGTGTCACCGACATTGGAAGATAAGATCAGCGGGTCAAGCTCCAATAAGCAAACTTGAAATGAACACAGCCGGATAAAAAATGATCTGATGAGAGAAACTATAATTACCTCACCCAAGATGGCGCTGCACAATCTCCTTTCCTTTGGCCCAGAAAAAGCTTCACAAACCTATCTTATTCACATCGAGCTCGAGCAAAGATAATTCCAAAATCATCGAAACAACTAACACAGTGAAGCAAAAGCTTAAACAAGCGCACAACTGCAGCGATCAAGGACAGGAAATCATGGAATCATACAACACGGAGAAGCGGTAGTTGACAGAAAATAGATATTCGGACAAGATTCGAACGAACAAGGGAGAGGAAATAGCTAAAATTAGAAGTGTGTAGCGAATCGCGACGGAAATGCAGATGATGATTCGATAATTGAAGTGGATTGCAATGGAAATAAAACGTATTGGTGAAGGAATGAGATGAAATGAAGCTAGGGCCAAGAGAGTGAGATGTGGCCTCGTTTTCGCAACGGTAAAATGGAGAGATTACGAAAAATTGCAATCTATGTGGAACCGACCATTGAATGCTTGACCTGGTAAAATTGACAGTCTCTTGTTTTCGGCCTGGGATGGGGAGGCATCTAGACGTGAATTGAGAGGTCCATTAATGGAGGATGAGAGAGAGAATGGGGGAGAGGGAAGGAGGGAGAGGCCTTTTTCGTTTTTTGCTTTCTAACGGGAGATAGACTGTAACTTCTCTCTCCATTTTACCCCTCTCTTAATTTGGATCTTTTTTCTTTTTCTTTTTTTTAGAAGTATTTTTATTTTTTTATTTTTTTTGGGATTTTTATTTTCGTATTGAATCCCGGGACGTTGTATGATAACATGAAATTTCCATGAAAACATTTCTGGTGTCAGAAACGACGCAAATGTGAAATTTATGTCATTGAGTAAGTTTTCTTATCCTATGGGAAAATACAGAAAGATTGACACGTGTATATTTTTACTGAATTCTTTTTGTTTTTTTTAATACTATTTGTCAACATTTTCTTTAATGATTAGTTCAAAAATATTTGTAATATTAATTTAAAATAGTTTACAATAAAATTTTGTAATTATTACTTTGTTAAACTTCTATTTCGTTTGTTCAAAATTTTGCATACTACGGTTCTAATATTTCTATTTTGGTAATTCATTTTTTTAATTTATTGGTTCAATTTTAATTATTTTAACTAATAAAACACAATATTTAAACAAATGAAACTTAATTTTTAAATTAATATATAAAAAAATACAAAATATGCAACTACGAAAATATAATAAAATATAACTAATAATTTAAAATATTTAAACTAATAAGAACTTTGTATGAATTAATATTATAAAACTTTGAGGTAACATGTTAATAATTTTTTTTCTCTTTGTAATTAATCTGTAATTTTGTCTTAGTTAATAAAGAAACTTTTAGTGACGTCAATAATAAAACAAAGCAATTCCGCAAATGGAAGGCAAACTCTCTTTTACTAAAAGGACGAAACATCCTCATAAAGAACAACTTAGCAACAAAACCATCATTTGTTACGAAAGAATTTATGCTTCCAAGGCATAATTTGGACGAAGTTGATAAAACGTATAAAAAATTCTTTTGGAACAAAGATGACAATCACATACCATTAATTAGTTGGGATTCAATTTGTAAACCAAAAAGAAACGGATGACTCGGTTTAAGAAAATCTCTTACTACTAATAAAACCCTTCAAATGAAGCTACTCTGGAAAATTCTTGATGAACCAGAAAATATTTGGGTACAAATTGTTAATGCAAAATATCTAAGAAATATTAATGTACTACAATATCATTTAAAAAGAATGACCACATCTTGGCAATGGAAAAACCTATTAAAACTCAAATCCGAATTTAAAAACGGAATTATTTGGCAGATAGGCAATGGTATATCCATCAACTTCTGGCAAGATAACTAGGTCACAACGACCCCCTAATCAAATTAGTACAAAACACTGATTTAATCAATACTCATATTAAAGTTAGTCACTTCATCAAATAAAATGAATTCGACACCACTAAAATTGAAAATGAACTACAAAACATTATAAGCCCAACAATTAGGAAAAAAAATCATGAAAACAATCATTTCAACAATTGAAAGACAAGACAAGCTATATTGGAGGAGTAGTGTGAATGTATGGTTCTCCACTAAACCAGCCTCGGAAATGATATAAAAGGAGTCAGGTTGGCTTCCTGACTACTATTGCGAAGATACTCAACCAAAAATTATAAATTTCATATGGAAAATATCAATAAACGGTATCCTTACTAAAACAAAACTTAACGAACGAAGGATCGCAGTTCCCAAAAACTGCGAATTTTGTAATCATCAACTCGATGATCTTGTACATCTTCTTATTGATTGCCCATATAGCAAAAATATAATCACAAAAATCGACTTAAATATCATCACCAATCTGAATATCATTGACGCGGAAAATAAAAGACCACACGAACTCTTGACCGAAATAAAAAATAAGATCGGACTTTCTAATTTCTTCCGACTTGCAACCATATGGTGGAGTATTTGGTTATTTAGAAATAAAATCATATTTAACAATGATGCAATCGGATCGGATCATAACATCCTAAATTTCATTAAAAACTAATTTCAGAAGTGGAAAAATCACAAGACCAATGATGATGACTACGATTTTAAACATATTCAAAAGAATAACTTACTCAATGCCAGAAAGAAAAATAATATTAAATAGGATAAAGCAAAAACCTTTTGCGCTGAAAACTAGACTAAAAGAAGCAACAATACTAAATATAAAAAAAAATTGAAATTGAGAGTGATAACCTTTGTGTTATCAAGGCACTCCAAGGACTCTGAATTTGCCCATGGGAGGTCGAGATGATCATATCCGACTTCATATTGGATATTGGCTTTTTCGAGGAAGTACAGGTCAGACATGTGTTCAAATAAATCAATTGTGTTGCTGACCGATTGACCAATTTGGAAATTTCGAACCCTAAAAAACCCTTTTCTGACGATCCCGAATTTAGTCTTCTCATCCTCAAGGATGCTTTAGGATGAACTACCTCTAGTAGTTCTCCCCTAATCGCTTTCCGTTTCACAAAAAAAAATAAAGAATTTTTTACTATACCTTTTTTTAGTTTTGTGTTTATTAAATGCACCACTTGAGAAAAGAGTGTTTAGCGTTTGAGAGTAAAAACAAAAGTTTGGGGTATATTTACTTAATTAAAAAACTAAATGACCTAGTTACTAAAATTAAAAAGTTACTAAAATTAAAACTCAAAAAAGTCTATTAACCAAATTAGACCAAAAGAAATTCCGTATTTTTGCCTTGAAAGAAAATGTTTAAAGAAAATGTTTGCCTTGAATAGCTCTTTTTTAACGAAAAAATTGTTTTACTTGAATTATATATACAAAATAAATTAAATAAAAATCATTTTTTTTTTCCGGACTTTTATATACCAGTCCTCTAGTGATTTTGATGCATTAAATAAATAGTCTCATTCACAATACGACTTATTAGCTATTACATAAATATATAGTTATGCTTTTGTAACTTTTATATTTTAGTTCGGTTCTCGTTAATTGATAAATTAAAGGAAAATATAATGGCACAACGATTTGTCAAAAGTGATGGTAATGAAAAAGACTTAACGTGGGCGTGTAGCCCTGTAGTTTTATTCTCTTTTTTTTCTGCCTCAAGCATTTGAATTTCATATTACTTTTTTCTTCTGATTTTACCATCTTATTTACACATTTATTAAGTTAAAGTTTTATATTAAATTCGAATTTATAATCTGAAATTCAGAAGTGAGTTACAAGCGAATCGGATTACATTTTAAATTAAAATCGAGGGAGATGATTGTCCACATGTTAAATAAGACTAATTTATTTACATATTTTTGGACACGAGTAAATTGTTTATGGTAACGAAATCAATATTGTGGCATTAAAAAATAATAGATTCGAAGGAACATATCTCGTGGATGTCAGATCTGATTGTAAAAATAAAAAATAAAAAATGGATAATTATTTGTGTAGTTAAATGAGTGTTGGTTATAAACTACGATATAAAGATGGTAGATCTGGTCAGTCATTAGTCAAAGTGTGAGCTTCAATTGTGGATCTGGGTCATCACTCACTCCTTTATAATTTTTTTTTTTCATGTCGGAATTTATATTATATGAATAAGATTCTTAAAGATATCAAACACACTCAAATATACAGATTCACGCTTATCAATTAATAAACTATATGTAATGAATATATACTTGAAAGAATTTGACTAAATAGATATTTTTTTTTATTTTATTAAATTGAAGTTAGAAGTTAAGGAGGTTATAAGATAAGAAGGTTAACATATTTTTATATGAGTTGGTTACTAGAGGAAAATATTAAAAAGGCTTAATTAGTTAATTTGACCAGATTGCTATTCGTACCACCCGTTCCATGCTATGCGTATCACATTTACGCCTACGCATCGTACGCGTAGCGTTAAGACCAATCTGAGCTACGCGTCTATCATGCGTAGGCGTAAGCGCTTTTTTTTAAAAAAAATTATTTATTTGAGCGCCGGCTCGTGGCGCCTACGCTCAAAATCGTAATTCTGGTTAAAATTCCGGTGTTTTTCGATGTAAAGTGTGAAAAATGCGTTAGAAAAAAAAATAGGGTTTGAGCGCCCGCGCCTTGCGCCGGCGCTCAAATTAAAATTTATTATTTTTTTTTTAAAAAAAGGAAAAAAAAAACGCAAACTACGGCTACGCAACACGTAGTCGTACAACCGGTATGAATAGCATGTTCACTGTGACCGTACAACCGGTATGAATAGCATGTTCATTAATTTGACCTATATATTTTGATAAAGTTAGTAATTAGTAAGGTAATAAAAGTTATTGATTTGAGCTCCAAAATCATACGGTGAAATTTTTTAAAAAATTTTACCTAAAATTAAACGGAACCTAGAGTAATTCTAGGGAACCACACCCCAAAATCATAGTATTGGAGTTTATGAATGTAACTTAAAAGTTTGTACATGTTATAACATTTTGAACGGTACCCAAATGTTTTTTTAACTAATCTATTTGAGATTTGTAATTCTAAATCATCGTAAATTTTCATCTTTTACTTTTGGTCAAATTAACTAAGTAAGTTTTTTTTTAAGATTTTTTCATTATTAGAGATATAAATATGTTTAGTAATTGTACCCTTAATCAAACCCTATTACCTTCCGACTTTAATTTATAATCGTGTTATTTAACTCATCGAAATTAATCGTGATAAAATATAAGGTTTTCGGTCTAGTCCCGGTTCCTACTGTGTAGGGTTTGACAACTATGAGATTTTTGTATAGTCTCAATTGGTTCAAGTAGTCTCCCGTCAAGTTTAGAAAGAGATCGATCATAGTATACGAGGTTGGTTGGTTGGTTACACTTACACTTATTATCAATCGATTTTAGGATGATATCCACCGTGCTTGTGTGTGGGGGTTTTGACGTATAGTATGTCCATATGGAGTTGCAGACTATGATGCACGGATACGGATACGGAAAACGGATACGGCGAGAAACGGGGAAGCGACAATCCTCAAAATATAGGAAACGGGGACACGGCGATTAAAATAATTAATATATTATTTTAAAGATAATGAAATATAGAATTACTATATCATAATGAGATACATATATATGAAAAAAAATCAATGATATATGAGTTGATAAAAATAATAACATGATAAAATAATCGAAACAAAACCTTAGAAACAAATATTTTCAGTCTTACAAAACATAGAAATAAACATATTTAGTTTTATAATATGAAATAATCATACTTAGTATCAAAATTGAAGAATGAATCATTCATTTGCAAATCAACAATAACCGAACAACATGATCAAAAAAAGAAAATAATAATAAATATTTGTGAATTATAAAAAGTGAAAGAATTAAAATAACATAGTCAACATTCAACAAATAAAATTTACAAAATAAATTAATAATCAAATATTCAAAATTAATTTATAAAATCATAAGAAAAATGGAGAGAAGAGTCGGCCGGCGGAACAACATTTAAACATTAGAGCCGGAGAAGAAAATCGGTGTCCTACTTACGACAACCACAATCTCGCATGTGGTCATGTGAAACTAGGTTTAGTTGGAAAAAATGGGAAAGAAGTAAAAATATTACGGTATATAAGTTTTTATTTCGCTGATCATGTCTTGATCGGACACAATCCGCGTCCTCATTGTGTCCTAGACGTGTCCTACTTTGGAAACGTGTCTTGACCGTGTCCGGTCATAATTGACCGTGTCCGAGCCGTGTCCGATTGTGTCCCCGTTTCCGACACGGCAGGACACGGGACACGCCGCCTTCTAGAAGTGTCCGTGCATCATAGGTTGCAGATCCCGAAAATTACTTAGCTAATCGAAATTTGTCAATAAAGGTTTATACTACGTCTCGTTATATGCGCTTACTGACTTGCCAACCTTAAGATTTGTTGACAAGTGTCAAAGAGTCCGAACAATGCACTTGAGGCGGTATGTTGAATGCTAGTGGAATGGACGCTGATGAGTCCTTAGCGGGTGATGGGTCATGCGGATAGACAACTTTGGGTGCTGGATTCAGTGGATTGGATGACGGTTGAGTTCATCCACCCGTCACCCAATCCGTTGCCATCCTAGTCCGGACCCAAATCAGCTCTTGGCCAGCTCTACCTGAGACGTGGGATGTCCCTCCTGTCCGCTGGGCCCGGTCCGGTCCATGTGTTTGTTTAGTGCCTGTTCTCTGACTCAAGACTTTCCTCGGTTTTCTTATGAATAAATAAATATTATCGTTGGCTCCATTCACTCGGGTTTTGCCTTCTACGTCTAGCGTCCCAGAAATTTCTAGAGGAAAAAGTTGGGGTGTTAAAAAATTATCCGATCCAAGAATAATCCAACAATCCGACTTTAAAATATCCGATATAAAATTGATCTGACGGAAATACATCCGTATCCGTTCCGATCCGTTTCAAAATTTCGGATATGCGGATCGGATACGGATCGAGTTTTTTTCTAAACCCGGATATCCGATATCCGGTAGTATGGTATTCAGATTTCTCCCGGTCTCCTTTCTTCATCAGTTTGCGTGTGGCGAAGTTCTGACGAACAAAGAACTCGAGGATCCACATCGGCGCGGAATTTTCAGTGGAAAATTTCCTCATCTCCCTCCTGAAAATTCTGAAGAATCAAAATGAGCGCACCAAGAACGATCGCGTCATCAGGAACCCTAACCCAAACGATAACTATTGAAAACGAATCTCAATCTTCAAGCAACCAACTGCAGCCTGAAACCCTAGTCCTTCGGCTCCGTCGCAAGAAGAAGAAGGTCTCATGGAAGGAGGGGACGGTCGACAACGAGTTCCTGGGTAAGAAGAGCTCCAAGAAGTGCTGTATTTTCCACAAGGACAAGCCTTTCGACGAGGATGTTAGCGACGACGAGACCGATCGCAAGAATGATGAGTCTCATGGCCATCACCAACATGGTGAAGAAGGTTGCTGCTCTAACTCTAATGGAAGTTCGGATTGATCTTCTTCCTGTGTTCAGTGTAGAATCCCCTTTCTTCTTATGATATCAAAATTTGGAGTTTTATTTCTTTCTTGATATTCAGAAACGCTATAATGTTTGCCCACTGATGTATTGAATTCAGTTTTGTTGTAGAAACTAGACATATAATGATTTGCAAATCAGTACTCAAAAGGATATTGTTAAGAGTTGATCATTCTTGTGGGAACAATTGAATCCATGGATGAGGATTGTTGTATTAGCATGTTCTGTTGTGGTTAATGTTTTGATCCCTCACTATTCAAACTTATGTTGTAATATGTCAGTGATTTAGCCCAGTAAAAGAAAACCCTTGTGATTGCTGCTGCATTTTGTTGAATTGCATAAACTATTGCACTGTTGTGGTTAATGTTTTGATGAACTAGGATTCCCAGTAATCATCATTATGCTTGAAAATTTATGCTTTATGTATCTAGCTTGCCTTTGTTAAATATTGTTCTTGGCATCGAAAATCGTAAATTTCAGACTTTCCTGTGAATTTGTTGGACCTTAATTGAGAAGGATCTTATAAATTGTTTGGGTGTGGAATGCCAAATAAAGAGTAACTGGTTATTAACTTAAGTAATATATTGAAAATGTTACAATATTTGTGACTGATATGTTATGTGAAATTGATCTTGGTGATTTATGAAGCTGTAATTGCTTGTAAGTTTGTAAGTTTGTAAGTTTGTGTGTGTGGGCTGTGAGAAACATAGTGAAAGGCATGAAGGACAGTGGGCTGTGGGAAACGTAGTGAAAGGCATGAAGGACTGTGTTCTTCTCTGCATGTGTTTTTTCCAATGTCTGATACTTATAGGGTGTTTGACACGTATTATGAATTTATGTTTTGGAATGCTATCATGAAGGACAGTGGACTGTGGGAAACGTAGTGAAAGGCATGAAGGACAGACTAAAGGTTTGGTTTATGCAATTTAATTATTTACTTTACGGGGGATAGACTGTGTTCTTCTCTGCATGTGTTTTCCAATGTCTGATACTTATAGGGTGTTTGACACGTATTATGAATTTATGTTTTGGAATGTCTAACCGGTAACATCCATATTCTGTCTAGATCAAATCAATAATGCTTGTAGAAAATAAAGAGTAACTGTTTATTAACTTCTGAATTTCTGTACTATCTCAATCATATTTCCTGCTTTAATACAGTGGCGTTTTTACCGCTTTATTTCCACCTTGATTTTTCTGCTACTAGATGAAAAGTTCATATAGTTCGCTGATAATCTTATCTCTCTGTTGGTTCCTGAGCTTTTATAGCCTACTACATCCTCATTGGTTTGTTATTTTTTCTCTTACTGTCTTCATTGCAAGAAAACTGGTGAAATTGGACATTATTTTGCAATATATGCATGAGATACTAGTCTATTATTTTCCAAAGCCCTTACAAAAAATGGTTTCCGGTGCCTATCCTCATTAAAAATTAAAAAAAGGAATTTGTTCCTTCACATGTGACAGCTTACTCATGCTTCATTTATTGAATTTTATGAATCCTTGTAGGAAAGTTCAGCACAAGAATGTTCTGCAATTCATAGGTGCTTGTTCAAAGCCTCCGAACCTGTGCATTGTGACTGGTAAAGTTGGGAGGAATGCCTATGTATATGTTTGATTGAATACATATAGACTTAGAAGTTTGTCTAATTGTCCAGTATAATACCTTGTAGAGAACATATTTGGCATTTCAATACATTTCAAGTTACTCACTGCCTGTGATATGAGTCTGCAGCTCAAGCATATCAATAAATAATAAAACATTGACAGACTAAAATGTCAAAACAATTTTATAGATCATAAATTGACTTCTTGAGAAGAAACGAAGGATGGATACTGACATCCATGAATGATGCTCTTTATCCTGTATTGTTTTTCTTCTGAAAGAGCTGACCTTTTGTGAGTAATATCAGAGTTGTAAAAATATTCTCATTGACAGCCATTCTTTGCAGCTAAGTAACCTTTATCTGGTGTACAATGAATGTAGAACAAATGTTAAGGATCTTAATGTTGGCTTTTGCAAGTTTACTCATTCCTCTGGCCAAAACTCTTGCTGCAAAAGCTAGAACCAATATACGGCTCTTCTAATTTTAAGTGGCTCCCCTATCACAAATATACAATTGTAGCAGACTTATCTTTTTGAAGCCAATAGAAAATGACGCGTTATGCTGTGGATTTTGGATGAATATGATTCACTAATAGATATATGTTCTTCCAGAGTTCATGTCTAAAGGAAACGTGTATGACGGCATTCATAAGCAAAAGGGTGTTTTCAAACTCTCTTCCCTTCTTAAAACAGCTATAGATGTTTCAAAGGGAATGGAATATCTGCATAGCAACGGTATTATACAGATGGATCTGAAAACTGCCAACTTATTGATGGATGACCATGGGGTAAGAGCTATTATTTGTGGCTTCTGCATTCTGTTCTCTAATTTCTTTTGCTGAATGTGAATTGGAAACTCTTTCATGTTGTTGATGTGAATTGCATATGCAACACATGTATCTCCTGTGAAATAGAATTAATTTTTTTTTTTTGGTGTGATGAAATAGAATTAGTATGGCCTCTGCTAAGTCTCATATATTAAACACAGTCTTCTCCCCCGACAATCACAAGCTACAAGAAGTCTTCTGCTGAAGTTCAATAAACGTTTAAGAGACGTCATATAGATACTTCACTTTTTGAGCATTTTTTCACAAATAGAAGTAGTTATATGTAATAAGAAAATAAAGTGAAAATCCTAATGATTCAAGTTCTAAATGAGATTAGGAGTATCTTCACACTTAAAATTTTTCCGAAACTTAAAATTTTTAACTTAAGACATTTTGATTTCAATAGAGTTTGTACTTGCCAAATTTTCGTATTTCAAGTATATACTTCGTTAGAACTCATCCTACATCATTTGATTCATTTGAGCTCATAGATTCATGTGGCTGCGTATGAAGTGTTGAGAAATTTAGGTTGCATTCATGTGGCTACATCATTTCAATAGAGTTCTGTTAAATGTAATCACGCATTCATAGTTTTGAGAAAATGTTTGAATTGTGATGATTGATGATTAATACAGGATCGACTTACATGGGCTTGATATGAACGATTTAAAATTTAGGTTGCTTAGTTCAACCATCAGGAACATATCCTTGGTCATTGGAGTTTTCACATACCACTCACCACTTGTGCTACCTGACTTGCGTTGTTTATTTTTTGGCCATGGTTTGTTCCAGATGAAATTGGAAAGGAATAGGGTTTCCTTTGCATATGGTTCATGCTAAATGTCTGTCTATGTCTTTCTCGGAGTCTGTGACAGTGATGGTGACCTCAGATGCTAAGCAAATGTCCTTGATTAGTTATTAATATACATTGAAACTGTCCTTTTTTTGCTTATCTTTGGTTAACAGAAAGTCTACCTAAGCTATAGATGTGCTGATATGGACCGGGAAATTCCTGCTCAAATGGGGGTGTCAAAGCTATATTAGAGAATGTCATATTTGTGCACCAGGATGAAGCAAATTCCTGCTCAAATGGGTCAACCCATCCCATGAATAGCAATGAAAATCATTAGTTGGAACTGTCGGGGGTAAAAAGAGAAGCTTCCATGTCCCCAAGGCCCAGAAACGCACATGGCTTCTCATTCTTCTGACTATGCCTTTTTTAACCAAAACTGCCGCTTATGGCTTCAATCATATTCAAGAAAATCTTTAAAGTTAAATCATATAAAAGCTTCCTAATAATTGATGATATCATATTCATATAATTAAATATCAAAAGTAATATATTATTGAATAAATACAAAGTACTTGTACATCCAAGATGTTTGAAAATGTTCACAACCAGACCTGAGATTTTTCCCAATTATCAACAAATTACTATAATAAATTCTTTTTATCTCAGGTTAGATTTATACTAAGTTAATTTTCTATTGATCGAATAATTTTATTATCTTTCAAACTAAACATATTAGAAAGATATTTTTAAAATGATAGCAGAAACTTTATTAGAAAATTTTGAAACATTCAAAAAATCAATAAATTTAGGCAAAGAGGTAATGTAGAAAATATAAGGTACGAGATTGTGAATTTTGTGTGTGATTGAGTGGATTAGGATGTGGCATTAAGAGATGATACGACATCGTTTAATTTATATGATTGAAATATTGAGGTGAAAACATAGCACATCAATATATGCACACGAAATTACAATAAACGTCTTCTACTTTGATGGGCCACTGGAGGCCCATCACAGCCCAAACAGGCCCAAACTAATCCAAGAGACGCGGACTATGGGCCGGGCGCATGACTCGCTCGAGCATTCATAGACTGAAATCGGTCTCATGTCATCCAGCGAGGCTGTAGCCTGTAGACCCAATGTTCTAAAATGGCTTCTGCGTGAACATGAAAATATCCTGCAAAGGCGACAGCTCATTCCCCACTGTGAACGGGTTGCCCATAGTGGCATCCATGTAATTAAAATCATAATCAAGGCTGTTTTCAAGTTCCCTCCACTTTGGCTCGCTCTGAACCTCCCTCTCGCACGGCGATACCACCTGCTCCGAGCAGCTTGAATCTGTGTGCAGCCGGGGAATTGAATCCGACTTCTCGAACTGCAGGTAGTCGTTCTGTGGCGGAGGAACTCCACCGAAAATGTTTGGCTTCCTTTCCACTTCCTCTGAGGACATCGGACGACTGGGGTAGTACATCTTCAAGGCGGCGCTGGGCGGCGGTAGCTTCTCGATGATTCCTTTCTTGTTGTATATTCGACAGAGCACCCAATCGTCAAGCTGCAAGGAAATATCACAGCCGTTCAATTCAGAACCAAGGAATCATTTCCTAATTGGGGAAGCTATGCATCGACAGCTTCGTGCCTAAATAGATATAAACTGTGCGATGCGTTCTCTGCCACTCAAGGGCTGGGACCAGGGAGCTTGAGTGCATCACAACCGTTCGATTGTTATCTACACGACCTACTTTCCAAGATTTAATCACAGCCATTGATAATTAAGATGGGTGAAAATTTTACCCTGAGGCCATTGCCTTTCTTGCGAGCAGAACGATCGACATCGGCCAAGCGATACTCGTGCATAATCCAGTTGCTCTTCTCTCCTTTAGGTGCCTTTCCCGAGTAGAAAACAAGCGCCTTCTTAATCGCAACCGGTTTTGGTTTCCCGATAGGCTTATCGGCTCCGGTTGCCTTCCAATAACCCGACCCGGCTGCTCGGTTAGGTCTTGACCCGTTCGGGTACTTCCTGTCTCTTGGTGAGAAGAAGTACCATTCCTTCTCCCCGTACCTCGCCAAATCTGCACAAATCATGATTCAAATCAATCAATAAAAAAAGGAAATTATCGACTTGATAAGTAGATGAAACAAAAAGCAAGTTCAGCTGGACTGCTCGATTAATTACCAGGGAGGTTCCAGGGATCGTATTTGTAGAGATCGATCTCAGCAATGATTGGGACGGCGATTGGCTGGGAAGCGCATTTCCGGCAGAGGTAGTGAGTGACGAGCTCGTCGTCGGTAGGGTGGAATCTGAATCCCGGCGGGAGATTTAAATCGGCGGCGGCCATTTCAATCGGAAACAATATCTTCTAATGTAGTGGAGCTCGGGGAGGAATGGAAGGAGGCAAGGTGAAACAATGAAACTTGAGACGCAAGGGAGGAGGAGGAATATATAAAGCCGAGTAGAGGGACACGTGTCACGAGAATTCCTATATCCACGTGAGACATTTCACTTGGACAATGGCGTGCGGTTAGGCCTTGACTGAACCGGGTCGGGTATGGTTTGGTCCGTCCGTGGGAGCTATTATGTTTTTCTTATTAAAAAAACAGGAGGATCGACACGTGGCGGAAGGCTAGATCTAGTGTGACCATAATGGACCCCCACATGGAGGAGGTGGTGTAGTCACTGCTTGCGTCAATAAATTTGGACTTTCCTTCCCAAACCAACCCGCCCCGACTGGTCCCTGTGACCCGGCGGCTTTTACCTTTTTTTTTTTTTTTTTTTTTTAAACTTTAAACATTTTTACAGTCGATCGGCCGGCCATTTTGCGGTAAATTGTGATAGGAATTGGACTGTAGATGGTATTTCCGATTTAATAAAATTCTGCAACATTAATATTATTACAACCTGTGATGACATTATTGGTTATATATGGGAGAGTGACACGTAGCTAGATTTGTCTATAAAAAAGTAAAATATTGACAGGTGGCAGAGGGGAAGGCGGTTAGCCCGCATGTGAACCCGAGTAGATACATAATATTAAGCGGTGTTTGGTGGGATATAGATTTGGGTTTGGTATAGTAAGCCACATGGAGGTATTTGGACGATGGAGTTGCAGAGCAAATGTTAGGTCATTCATTGCCCACGTCATCATGTATCAAATATTTGGCTTGCATGTTACAAAGTATGTTTATTTTTTTGATTTGTAGTTTTGGTTTATGGTTGTCGTTTTGAAGTGGATTTTTTTAGATTCGAGTTTGAGATTTTAATTGTGATAAATATCATCCGTAACGTGTATTATGCTTGATGAATCTGGTTGGGAAGTTGCTAGGAAATAGGAATGCATTTGGAAAATGTCACTGGTCTATTTTTGACCTTTCACAAAATCTTTCTTTGGTTTATATTACGACCACCACAAACATAAGTGTCTTGTCGTATAGACAAAGATAAGGCTCTTCCTAATTCATGTTTATTTTCCCCACATTTAAAAGGAAATTTTTTCCAAGGTGTATGTCGTGGTAAATTGGTAATAACGAAAAACATATGTTGTTGCCAAACCCATTGGAAGCCTACCACGTGGCAAGTAGGATATGACTAGCCCAGCCACCTCAATTGCTCTAGAATTAACCATAAACAATCCGAGGTCATTCCATGTCTATATCCCGAATGCTATAAATAGGACAAATTGAATATATCGGTTTCTATCTCATCCAAGATAGGAATCGGGACGAGACAATTCCAATAGTTTGAGGGGGGCGTGTTATATACACAATTTTAACTTTACTTGGTATCGAATATAAACGCTTTGCGGTGACGTTCAAATGGATTTGAGCGCTTTGCGACGGCGCTTAAATCTTAAAATAAAAATAAAGTAGGCAAAAATTCGGCAAAATTAGGGTTTTGAGCGCCGGCGCATGGCGCTGGCGCCCAAAACTCTATTATTTCTTAATTTTGTCCTTTTTTATTAAAGATTTGAGCGCCTTCCGAAGGCGCTGGCGCTCAAATTCTTTTTTTTTTACTTGTTGAGCGCTATCGGAATACGTTTGTTTTTTACGCTAGTAAAACAAACCTCGTGCATTTAGCTTTTTCGTATTTTGAAATATGTTTTCTTAATTTTTATTATAAAATGTTTAAATTTTTAATAATTCATTTTAACGCTAGAACCGATTACACACCAAAATTCAAATTTTCAACGTTGTTAGAAATGTTACAACATGTGTCTAATAAATTTATCGTAGTGTAAAAAATATTTAAAGTATACATGAGTGCGGTTTGAACCAAACCGACGGTTGTGAACCAAACCGACGGTTGTGAACCAGCTCAAACTGGCGATTTAGGTTTGCCGGTTTAGGTTTAGGTTTGGCCAAAAGTCAAACCTAAACCGGCGGTTTGATTTATTTATTTATTATTTTTTTTGGCCCAAACCGGTGGTTTGAACCAAACCGACGGTTGTAAACCAGCTCAAACCGGCGATTTAGTTTTGGCCAAAAGTCAAACCTAAACCTGATTTATTTATTTATTTTTTTTTTGGCCCAAACCGGTGGTTTACCACCGATTCGGTCCAACTTTCTATTTTTTTAGTAAACCGACTAAACCGCCATCAAACCGCCGGCTTAGGTTAAAACTAGACCGACGATTTGGATTTCTACGGTGGCCAAACCTAAATCGCCGATTAATAAACCTAAATCGCCGGGTTAAATTTGGGTCCCATGTTTAATTTAAAGCGGGTGGTAGCGTGGGCGCAGACAAAAGACCATCGTCAACATTTGATACTTACTGATCAGTTTTTGACTCATTCTTGAGCGGCACTTTCCACGCTTGTGCATTATTTAATATTTTGTTAGAAAGTTTAATATTATCTCTAGTAAAACTGTGAATATAAAATAATAAGTCTACACACTTCCATTTGTATTCTTGTGACGAGTTAACTGGAAAGACAAGCACCGCACAATATTATTTTCCTTTAGAAAAAGATAAATTTGATGAGTAGCCGCCACACTTATTTTCCCACATGGCCATATGGATGTCGACGTGCCGACGTTCATCATCGATTCGGTTTATATTCGCATTTACTTTTTGCCATGGACGGCCCGCTCGACCCGACCGGTCGGACCCAACCAAGGATTTTGCCTAGCTACAACCCCAATTCGCTAAAATAATTTTTTTATTTTTATTTTGAATGATAAATAGTTTGGTAGGTAAGGATTTTCTGGATATATTTTAATGGTGTATTTATTTTAAAAAACAATTATAAAAGTATATAATGACAAAACATTAGCATACAATTTGCGGAAGAAAAGGAAAGCCGCCAAACAATGCATATAATGTAGGCGATGATTTCGGAGGCTCACTCTAAAGTTCAATATTTAAGAAATAATTGGGTTTACTAGGTTTTTTTTTTTTAGTTTTGTGTTTAGTAAATGTACCATTGAGAAAAGAGTGTGTAGAATTTAAAAATAAATACAAAAGGTTGGAGTTATTTATTTAATTGAATCATTAAAAAATCTAGTTACTACTCTAGTTTTTTCAAAAAGACCTAGTTACTAAAATTGCCCATACTTTAAATGCGAAAGACATATCATTTTCCAGCTGAACTGGGATAATTATGAATATGATTCTCGACTATGTACATTATTACGTGTGTACGTACATAAGACCCACAATGCGCCTGTAACGTACCATATTACTAGGGTTGTTGTACGATTCTAACAAACCAAATAGTGATATAGCTTTTAAAAAAAATCGCATTCATCTCCCCTAAAAATGAACAAATTTGAGTTGAGTTTTTTTTCCGAACCAAGTATGTAGATATCATCTCATATTGTTGGAGATAATAAGTTCCCCATCCTCACCTTAGTATATAAGGTTGCCAATCGGTTTTAGGATGGAACCTCGTCATGTTTATGTGTTGGGTTTGTGACTAATGCGCATGTGCACTCGTATGGACACGATTCGGCTCTACCGGTCGGCTTTTGACACATAACGATAACAAGCATACCTGTGGTTTAGTTATATGAAATCTATTGAGCTTTTCCCTCATGCCTCCCCTTGCTTCTTCATGCTCCGGTTTCAACCCAATCGAGTCTCGACTCATCTCCTTGTTCGTCCTCAAGATTAACTGCAGCCTGACTACGTACGAACGCTGGCTTTCATATGTCCTTCTCATCTTCTTCTGTGACTTCAAGTGCACTACAGGCGTTTCCAATCTAAACCGAGCCAGATAGGCCACTCTTCAGCCCCGGCCTGTCAGTTTGCCATAATAAATGAGTAAGAATGAAGTCAGTTAAGTACACTGCAGTCCACTTGAAGAACCATGAAATCGGAATTGTGACTGCAAGCAGATCTCAGGTCTGAGAGCTTCGCACCACCATATTTCACGATCTCAGTAAGGTACTCAAAACATTTCCGGTCTGTCTCAAATTTTAGTATGCCATTATTGGCCCTTTAAAACTTTGTTATATATTGAGTTATGAATTTTTTGAATTTACACTAGAATTTCGTTTTCTGTAAGTAGGTTTCTAGACTGTTTCAGATAAACTTGGGTGCTTATTAATTTATGAGAAAATTTAGTATGATACTAGGCATGTTTTATGACATAATTTCAATGGAATACTTATTATTTTCGGAATTTGATCTGTTTATGAAGGTTTCGAGGTAAAGTGCTAATCTTTGAGGAATTTTAGAACAATCATTCAAACGTATGTTGGTTGAAACCACTTGGAGATTATTATGTACTAGTTATACTTTTCACACAAAGTTTGAACTGAGCTTTGGTAAATACTTTATGCAATTTCTAAATTATTCTAAAGTTCGGCCTAGTTTCATATTCTCCGACTCTAAGGAAGACCAAATCCTTGTTCTTTGGTATTTTCATAGCTCAATAAATGGTCTTAAATGCCTGAAACACGAAATAAACCGAGTTGAACACCAAAATATGGAAAATAGAGCTTTCTACACTAAACTGAAGAATAGACAAGATATATGACCATGAATAAGCATGATTATAGAGCCAAAAAAGTGTTACATTTGATACTTATCATCGAGTTCGTCCCATATGCAACAAACACAAGGCAACAATACTTTGACATTGTTGTGAGCAGTGGTAAAGTGATGGATCAATGGTTTGGATGACCCGTTCTATGAGCATAGAATTTATGGTATGCCAATAATTGTGGTCAAATGAATTTGGAATCTAATTCGGTAATAGTTGAACCAAAACACGAAACTTGCGGTTTTTGGTTTGGTCATGGACCATTCAATTTGGTCAAACCCTTTTGCTCAACCCTATGTACTTAACATGTAAAACATTCGTCATACTACATTTTCATTTTGAAAGATTATTGTGTTTGGAGCTCTGAACTTCAACCTTTTCTCCTCTAGAGGCCGGAGCTTCCAATTTGTCAATAGCCTCTTCCAAGATATATCCATGTGTTCAAGATGACCAATAACTTTCTGACGGGAGTCTTCTAAAGCAGCAACTTGATTTTTCAAGAATTCATGGCTATAATGGAGTTCTCCGAGTTCATGTTGCTTTGACATGGTGGGTTCCTTCAAATTGTTTTTACATACAGAACCGTCCACCGGGATATCCGAATATTCTCCAATATCAATTGTGAATACCTCTAATGTGTGCAAGGGTTGAAGATTTTCCCAAGATCTCCTCATTTATCGGACAATTTGTTCATGGACACAAGAAGCTTCCAAAACTTCTCATCTATTATACCTTTGTTTCTTCTTTGTGGGAAGGGGAGATGGATTTATATGGTGGAGGGGGGACAACAACCGTGGTTCTTCGTTCATCTTCCCTCTCTGCAAAGTGATATGAGGAAACATGAATTCCCAATGTAGTGCGCTAAGATATTGATGCACATATATTTTTCATGAACATTGATGTATGATAATTGTAGGTAATTATCTAAAATAGCTTTGGATATAGACAAATCAAGATCGTGCTTTCAAACTCAAGTAGCTCTAAATTCAGCGGTTCGGCGAGTATAGGAAAACCAATGAAACATTTAGAAATCCGAAAAAAATCAAGAAAAACCTTTACTTGTGGCCCTTCAGTTTAAAAAAGTTGTAAGGACCGGAACTTTCTACAACAGTTAGAATCCTCAAAGTATAAAGTATACGTAATCTTTTAAACCAAGTTTTTTTCAATAAATCCAATAAAACAAACTTCGCTTTTTACCCTTCACTTATTTTATCTAAACCAATTAAAAACATCAATTCTTTCAAAGGTAATTAAAGGATAGAAATGAAGCACTATGAAGGGAAGCAATATCAAAATCTCAATTCATAAAGATATATGCAAACAATAAATCAAACCATTATAGAAATCATTCAATTCTTAGATCAGGAGGAAGTTTAGCCAACCATGATAGAATATAAAGCAAAAATAATATATTTAATATACAAAGACAAAAACTTACGATTGTTCGGTTGCAGCAGGGCGAACCTTCAAAGTAAACTAACAACTATCTTGACGGCTAAAATAAGGAGGAATCAACGCATCTAACCCTAAGGCTAGGGTATGCTAATATAGGGGGGGGGAGAAAATCGGAGTATAGGGTTACACAATATATATCCCTTCCAAAGATATAATCAGGGTTTAGGAAATCCTTACCACCACGGCAAAATGGCCTCCCAAATGGTTGCTAGAAGGCCATTTACCGGCCATCGGCTGGCAGTATGGCAACACTATTTTGTCGGCTTCTTGGCAGGTTTGTAAACTGACTTTTCCACTTGGCTTCTTTCTTGAGTTGATCTTGATGTTTCCATGTATTATGTGACTCTGAAGAAGATTGAATCCTCGTGCTTTGGTATTCTTATATCATTATGCTCGTAAGTGGCCTTGAATTCCGAAAACACGAAATAAACCAAAGTAGATACCAAAATATGGAAAATAGAGCTTTCTATGCTAAAATGAAGCATAAACAAGCTATTTAGCCATGAATATGCCTGATTATAGAGTCTAAAAAGTGTTAGATTTGACACTCATCGTCGAGTTCGTCCCATAATATCGTAAATATAAACTACAGGTCTTATTTTGTAATTATACCATAATATCGACATTTGTCAAACCCGATTAGAGTTACCGATGAACCCTAGCGGTGGCACGACTGTCTTCTCCGGTGGCAAGGGACTCAACGACAATATGTGCTCCCCGTCTCCGCGAACGCCTCTCCATTCTCAATCTTTTCTCCGGCGTAGGAACGGAAAGCTCCATTACGAGGGTTCGAGGGTTGCAGTGGAAGACAAGTCTCCATTAGCACCGGAAGATCTTCATTGCGAGGGTTCAAAGAGTTGCAGTGGAAGACTGTTGCAAGTCCGTTGATGCAAGCAGTTGCATGCGGTTTTGGAGCAGTTCCGAGCAATTGCATGTAGTTTTGGAGAAGACCGAGAAGGTCAAGACGGTTCGGAACAGTTCGGAGCAATTGCCTGCAGTTGCGAGTTGATTTCGATGCCGACAAGACGGAGAAGCTCTTAGGTATGACGGATATGAACGGCAAATCTAAATCGTAAATAACAATTTAGAGTTTTTATTTTAGCCTTCATATCAAATTCCGTTTTACCCTTTTTTTTACGTTTAAATTTGAATTAAAATTTTCTCAAATAATTAGAGGGACCTAATTTGTATCAATGATAAAAAAAAGGCTTTAATAGATCAATCTTCTCAATTAAGGGTGTGTTTATTTGTAACTTATTTGTGTTTCATTTAGTTTATAAACCTTGAGTTTAATTTTTGTAGGTGTTTACTTAGGGATTGGTTTATTTCTCTATGGGTCTATTTGAGTTTATAAACCACTCAAAAATGAACTTTCCGAACTAATGTTATTTTTGCTTGGATGAGTTTATTTTTACTTAAAACCCGATTTTGACTTTGCGCTTTTCTATCTCGATATTATTTGTTCATCCTTGAATATGAGTGATGTTACTTGAAGCCGACAAGGACGCCGGCGGAGGCGGAGTCCGCATGCGCGAGGACTGGCGCGCATGCGGACTCCGCCTCCGCCGGCATTTTTTGTTTTTTTTTGTCGTTTTTATGTTTTATTTTGTTTTTTTCAAACTAGAGTTTTATTTTGTGAATTCTCCACTTGGTTTTTTATTATGAGTTATCCATTTGAGTTTTACTTTTTTGTTTGTATTATTATTTCATTGCACTCCCGGTAAACAAAATCAAAATATCAAGTACCACTAAAACATGATGACAACAATATATCAAAACCGCTAAAACATTATGACAACAGTATATGAAAACGACTAAAACATGATGTCAACAACATATGATAACGTCTAAAACATGATTACAAGCCAATTTCTGAAAACGGCTAAAGATATTTTGCAGGTAGTGTCTTCAACTCCCGATGTCCGACGAAGCTCCTCATAATGTGCTATCCTTGCAATGAACGGCGCATCTCATCCATCAACACTTGGGTCGTGGTATTTTTTCCAATAATCACTCAACAACGGTAACGGGGCAATCTTATCTTGTTCATCCGGGCTTAACATATTTGAGTCCATTCTTTCTCTAAACTTGTTCAGCGTCGCTTGACTCAGGTTCGAACGATCATCATCATCATCATCATCACCAAAATCACCATCGGAAAACTCAACCGGAATCCAGTGAACATGCTTCCAAAATGGGTGTATCTGAGACAAATAAATAGGTCTACGAGCCTTGATTGCTAGCCTAAAGTCATGCACACATTGCACTCCATGAACCTCTCTCCAATAACTATCCCGATACCCTTCATCATCTCTTGTATGTCGAGCCTTGGTGTAATTATTCCACAAGAGCGTGAAACACTCATTTGTGATGTAGTTGCGGAGCAAGTCAAATATCGGTATACGCACCTTCAAAAAAAAGTTTATTACATAACCAAAAAATATTTAACAATGTTTACATCAATTCAAATTTCGGTATACCCACCTCTCGTGGAATCCTCTCCTGTGACATCTCTAGAGAAGCTTGTAACTTCTCGACTTTTTTCGTGACCATCAAATGTATGCTATCACAAACCAGCTGAAATCCTCCAACACTAGAATCTAGTGTTTGCTTCAACAACTTGTGCGCGGACTCACACCTACAAAGAAAGGTTTATTACAAAAAACGAAGAAATGTTTAACAATGTAGTGAATGTTTAAATAACTTACGCATCTGTCGTTCGTGTGCCGAAATGATGATGTAGGTCAGTCCATACTCGAACGATTGCCTCCTTGTACGGGTCAAGCCAAGTCGTCTCAAGATAGTTAATTAACCTCGGAGATGATTGCCAATAATATCTCATTTCCAACAAACGGCGTTGGTAGCTTCCATTAGATCTCGACTCGAACAAGGCATGACAATGATATATGAAGAGGGTTTCCGCTTCCTTATTGCACAAAACATGGGCCGCTTTGTTAACTATGTTGCACTTTATGTGAAACGTGCACAATATATGCTTCACATCGGGAAATACTACACCCAAAGCGCTTATAAGACCAAGCTCATGATCAGTGACAATCACCTTCGGCGTCTTTCCGTATAACAAAACAACGATTGAGTTACAACAATGACATACTGTATCTAAAAGTAATACAAAACATAGGGAGACATGCTTAGCAAATGCCTCGAGTTGGGATGTAAGATAAAGAAATCAATCACCTCATCGGAATCTTGATTTTTCCGAGTGTTTACATAATATCCATGTTCCCTCAACGTGTGAGGTGCTTGTTGTAATGAACCTCTTCCTTCGGCTTGTTCCATTCTAATCTTCAAACCGGTGTTGTAAACTTGACGGATGGAGGTGACATTGTCGGGATCCTCTAATTGCACGGATTTTAATATATGTCTCGGTTTTAAGCCAGAATTCACAATTCACGCTCCACGTTTCGGCTCTGCTTGGGAGTCATCCGTCCAACATATGCATGACCTCTTAACACCGAAGGAACTATGGTTGTGGATTCCACATACAACCCTCACCGTCAACTTTTCTTCTTCAATTTGGATTCCTACAAGCTCAAACAAACACATACACTTCTTGGAGTTTTTTTTTGGCTAGAACTTGGAACATGATCGGGATCTACGTCTTTTTCTTTTTTAGGTCCTTCGTGTCTATCACAACCCAATTGTAGGATACAAAAACCCCTTCTATCCAACCATGATTTTTTAATGACCAACACCATATTCATAGCATTTGCCACATACTGAGCCCACCCCAATAAGTTCTCTCTATCCGCAAAATATCCATGAAGCTCAAATTTTGACGAATAATTGGTACCGAGATCACGAGAATATTCCATAAGATTCTAAATAAATATAACATAGGGTATTATTTTAAAAATACACATCATTTTATTCTTAAATGTCTAAACTACAATTCCGATTCTCTATTCTAAAATGTCTAAACTACAATTCTGATTCTCTATTATAACATTGCTAATTCTATAATTTCGATTCTCTATTGTAACATTGCTAATTCTACAATTCTGAATCTCTATTCTTAAATGTCTAAAACTACAATTCCGATTCGCTATTCTAACATTTATAATTCTACAATTCCGACTGAATAAAACGACATAAAAGTAAAGTATAAATGAGTTTGTACACTTATTTCATTCAAGTTGTGCGAGAATTTCTTCCGGATCACTATATTTTTCAATATCGATTGGCCTAATAGAGCTTTCACCATCGGATTCTACATCTACTTCTTCGAAAAACGGTGACATTTTAACGACTTTTTTTGTTTGCGTTTTTGAGGCTTGGATGTAAGTGAATGATACAATGACTTCACATGTTATTATATAGGCTTGGAAAAATCTACAATGGCTATATTCTCCAACGGCTATAATCCAACGGTCCCTTTTTTAAAAAATATAACGGGCAAAAGGACGCGAATGCGGAGTGCGCGCGGACTCCGCCTCTATGAAGGCGCGAGTCCACCCGAATAGTAAGCTTGAATATTCAACGTTATTGTTCAATTTTTTTTAGGGACATGAGTGTCTTTTAAAAGTAAAATAAACCCCAAACAAAGCTCTATTGTTTGGTTTATATATATAAAACTGTTGAGAGATAAATTGAAAAATAAATTATAAACTTATTTAATTTATAAACTTGAAAATAAATTAATCTACAAGAAAACATGCCCTAATTATAATTAGCAGTAATTACAACAATTGAAATTTAAATTACATAGGTAAGTGTATACATTTGTTTCCTTTCTGATTGAAGGGGCCATATATAAAAACACTAACACGATTTATTGTTAAAAAATTAAAACAACATGAGTACATTGAAGTTTTCAAATTGGTTATAATTATATAATCTAACTCACATTAGTGTAAGAGTGTGTAGATCGGATGTGTTTATAAACCAAGGTATGTTTAAGTTAGAAATGAATAAATTACATATAATTTGTAAGAAAAATAAGCATTTCATATAGGGTGAAAAATAATATTTTATTATATTGAAATTAATGACAAAATCAATAGTTTTAAATGGCAAACAAAAACACCCTAAGAAGTTTGAAATTACACATATCATTTGTTCTTTTGAATTGAAGAGCCATATGTATGAAATATTCAAAAATATGAACACAAAGTACAAATACATTGAAATTTTCAAAAGGTTCAAACTCTGCCCCCAGTAGAAGTGTGAAAAAAACTGTCATATACCGTGCTTGCAATTTTACAACCAATAAAGACAAACAACGAGTAACGTTCGAATTCAAAATTTAAAATTTAAACACACTCACTACTAATCTCACTTTGCTGTCACCTTTTAAACTGAACCCCAGCGGAGCGTTGACTTGGTAATTACCTCTGATTGGTCTGTCACGTTTACTATGTGACCCACGGTACTCCCATTCAAATGGGGCAAAACGGAAAGAAGAACAAATTAAAAGAAAAGGTAAATGTGTCAGGTTATACGCTACGCTCCATTCCACCACAACGGATACCCAGCAAAGATCAACGGTCCATATTAGTTTTGAACTCCTAATGAATTCAAAAACGAACCGTATCCGCGCCTCAAAAGTGCACCATAAAGACATGATATTGCAGTCTCCATCCAAACGCGCCTTATTAAAGAAACAAAACAAGAGACTCGCTCAAGTTTTGAATTGATTTTCCGCCGGAAAAACCCTTGTTCCGGTGTTCCCCACCAATATCCATGAATTCAGCGCCTAATCAAATCAAAACATAAATCAATTTCCCTACCCAAACCATTCACTTTAACTTTTCTGATCATAGTCGCGATTTCTCGATACTGAGAGGTGTTCGATTTTTGAGGGTTTAAGTTGTTGGTTTGGGTTTCTTTGATTTTAGAAAATGTCGACGCAGAGGAGAATCGTGCGATCTTCTACTCTCGCTACGAAAAGGAATGCGGCCTTGTCCGAGAATGTCCTCATTGGAAAGCCTTCTGCCGGAGTGCCGCCTCCTATCGCGGTGGCCAAGAAGCGGCCGCCTCTTGGGAACTTGACTAATCAACGGCCGTTTGGAACCTCTTCTTCCATGGTGATTAAATCATTTTATTTCTTGTTTCTTATTCATTCTGTTGGTTCTTGAAGTTGAAAGTGTTTCCATTGGTTTCTTGAGGTTTTGATATGTTTTTTCAGTTTCAATGGAGTCCATTCTTGTGTTGAGATTACATACAGTTTGATTTTATTAATGAACTAATTTGGGTCATTATTACTTACAGTGTAACTGATCATTAAATTGCTTAATTGATGCAAATAGGTACCTTCTGCTGCTAAACAAGTAGTAAAGTCCAAGAAACGATCATCCACATGCATCCCTAAATCTGAGAATGTATTGCCTGTCCTGCTAAATCCAAAACAAAATCCACTAATTCTGCAAAATTCATCGCTACCCAAGAACAATGAGAATCCAACAACTCAAAATTTCACTCCAGATACTAGTGTTGATATGGACATATCTTCGCCACCATCTCCATCTGGTGGAGCTTCTACGGATGATTCCATGTCTAGTACTGATTCTATGAAGAGCCCCGAAGTTGAGTACTTGGATGAAAATGATTTGGCTGCTCTTAATTCCATTCAGAGGAAAACTTTCAGTGGCCTCCACATAACTGAGCAAATTGCAACAACAGGTTAATCTAGGACTGTGTTAATTCAATTGGCAGTCTGTCATTAGTTGTTGCATAATTTCAACTGAGACTTACTCTTTTTTTTTTAATGCAGGGAGTTTAAGCAAGAGAGATATATTATCAGAAACCAAGACACTTGATAATGTTGTCAATCTAGACGAAGACATTAACGATCCTCAGCTATGTGCAACGTTTGCTTGTGATATTTACAAGCACTTACGTGCATCTGAGGTACCATATTCTTGAAATCCCTTTTCTGACCCATTTGTCTTCAAACTTTGCTTTTCTGGAAATAATATTTTAACATTAAAAAAGGCCACTTTGATTGATTGCCCAGCAGCAGTAATGGAACTATGGAAAACAGAACAAACTAAAACCCAAACTTAACTACTAAATTGAATATCAATCATTTGTCCATTGCTGCAACCCCTGCAACAACTGACTTGCTTCCATAACTGGGTTTGATACAGACAAAGAATAGACCGTCAACAGATTTTATGGAGAAGGTTCAGCAAGATATCAATGCTAGTATGCGGTCCATTCTTATTGACTGGCTTGTGGAGGTAATCGTCGCTTCATGTTGAAGACATAATAAGTATGTCTTTCTAAGACCAAATTGTCTCACCTTTAATGAATAATGCAAATTTCAGGTTGCTGAAGAGTATAGACTTGTTCCAGACACATTGTACTTGACAGTAAACTACATCGACCGTTATCTTTCCGGCAACTCCGTCAACAGACAACGTTTACAGTTGCTGGGCATCGCGTGCATGATGATAGCATCGTAAGATATATGCTAAGCCTTATCATCGTTCATTTCCCCCAAATTGATTGTAGTTTTAAGTTTTTTAACACAATGATGAAATCTTTTCACAGGAAATATGAAGAGATATGTGCACCTCAAGTGGAAGAATTTTGCTATATAACAGATAACACATACTTCAAGGAGGAAGTGCTACAAATGGAATCGACAGTTTTGAATTACTTGAAATTTGAGATGACTGCCCCAACAATCAAATGTTTCCTCAGGCGCTTTGTCCGCGCTGCTCAAGCATCCAATGAGGTAACACAAATTTGAAAAATTGTCCATTCATGATCGAGTGCCTTAGATTGCATTGATGTTTAAGGTTTTCGTTTCCAAACTGTACAGGCATCTCCAATGCAAATTGAATGCTTGGCAAATTACTTAGCTGAACTATCATTGCTGGAGTGCCATATGCTTCAGTACGCGCCGTCCGTTACTGCAGCTTCAGCAATATTTTTGGCTAGATTTATACTTGCCCCATCAAAGAGACCTTGGGTATGTTTCATTTTGTATGAAACATACATTGAATTTTTAGACATGTAAAATTGATGATCATTTGCTGTACAGAATTCCACCCTGCAACATTACACCCTGTACCAACCCTCACAATTGCGAGACTGCATTCGAGATCTTCATAAACTATGCCTGAACAACGGCCAAAACTCTAGCTTGCCGGCGATTAGGGAGAAATACAGCCAGCATAAGGTAAATTCCTCCTCTTCAATCCTTTTTCTTATATTACTGATTTCTCTCTGCGCATGTGTGTGACTTTTTTGTAATTTGATTTCAGTACAAGTTTGTGGCGAAGAAGTGTTGCCCTACTACAATACCTCCAGAGTATTTCTACAACGTGTAAGTAGGTAGTAGATAGCAAAATAGATGTCTGGCCACCATAGCCTCTACTTGAAGCTAGCAAATCAAGTTCAGCCTTTGTAACACTGCATTGTCTCAAAACTTGATTTGTTTTGTTGAAGATCCGATCCGAGTGTATAAAAGAACGGTTTTCCCCTCTTAACATTGTTATCTCAAATCTATCTTTATCGTCCACTGTTGATCGCCTCCAATGTGTGCGAATACTTCCCGCTGCAATTCGAATTAGAGCCGATTTCATGTTCCTATTCAAACATCAAGATAACTGGTACATTTAAAAAAAATTTAAATAGTTAAAAGTCACCCATAAGTTTCATTTTTTGAGTAAATGTTAATTTTGTTTAAAAAAATGTAGCTCAAGTTTTAAAGTCGGGTTAATTGTTACTACGTCCGATAAAAAATAAGTGTCGTTTTAGCATTAGAAATTTGATCAAAATTATCTGTCGTTTTAAGTTTTCTAGGTCAATAAATGAACAATAATTATAAGAAATGTTCTTGAAAATTGGTGTAAATGATTAATTTTAGTTCTAAAATCTTTCTTATTGGTTTAAAAGAAGGTTGAATATTAAATAAGTGATAAGATTTAGAAAAACTTTACAAAATCTATGTTATTTAATATTTTTTTAAAAAATTGTGTCAAAGGTTAAAACGACAGTTATTTTTGATCGGAGGGAGTAATTGTCATCGCTTTGAACATTGTTATCTGAAAATTCAATCAAAAGAGATACATTGATTGAAATATTGTGTTGTTTTTGCTAGGTTGATCTTGTGTGTGTTAAATTTTTACATATAAGTGTTATTAGTTCTTCATTAATTAGTTTCTTCTTGCACTTGTCTTCATTGACACTTGTGTAAGGTTGTGAAGGTGAGAGTTAAGGTAAGATAATTGCTTGGATTTTGATCATATTTGATCAAGGTTCATGTAAGTTGATCTCCTTGTTTTTTTTTTGTTCTAGTCTATCTTTCATAGGTCCATCTTCATCTCCTATTTCTTTCATCACGTCTGTCATATTAATACCATTGTTACCTTCTGATTTCCCTTTGTGTTTCGTGAAGACTAGGTCTCATTCAAGGTGTTAGAGGGTTCTTATCTAGATCAAGTCTATTGCGGCCTCAACTCCGTATTTTTCTCATAAACTTTCTCTATTTTTCTTTTTTGTGTTGTCGTTCATATACTAAATCCAATCAAACAAAGATAACAAATATTAGTCTCATATTCATATATTGATACCGATATCGGTATCAGTGTGTATATATAAAGGCGCTTATTAGAAATAATAATTAATTAAAAAATTTCTATAAAATAAAATTTAGATTTTTGGGAGTGGTTTATGTAAGGAGGTTAAAGAGAGATAAATCGTACGTTGATAAAAAAAATTATATTCTGATAAAATAAAATTTCATAATTTATTATTTTTTTTAAAAAAAATCTAGAAAAAATGCAGTTGGTTATTATTTCAAAACTTCGATACTAACAAAGTTTATGTTAATTTAATTAATATAATTTACATTATTTGTTCACATCTTTATACTAACAATTCAAAATGTTTTAGGTAACATATTGTTAGACTAACAACTCAAAATTGTTACTAGTTCCAAAAAAAAAAAAGAAATTCATAGTTTTTAATTTAGTTAACTTATTTTTATACTACCAATTTATAGTTTTTTATATTGCAATTAAACACAAGATTTACACATTGTATTGAACTTGAAAGTTTAACGGACCAAAAAACATATTTTACGAATTTCACGTATTTTTTAAATAAAGTAATTTTATAAAAATATTTAATTAAAAAGCACATAAAATACGGATATTAAACAAATTTTTCTATAACTTTGCGATCTAAACTTGATTATATTCCACTATTTTCGTAAAGTGTGTATTGAAAATATTATTTCTGAAATAAGAATTTATTTAATGAGATCGACGATATATACTTTAGAATATGATACACTGTGTTGAAATTAAGTGGAGGCGGCAAATGGAAGCATGCAAATCTAGTTCCCTCAGGACCCTAACTTTCACTGCAGATGCTTACTTATCTTTTCTTTAAAATTATTTTAATTATAATTTAAATAAATAAAATTTAAAATCCGATGGATTTTGAGTTTAGCTGATAAACGATTAGACATGTACAAAACAGGGTCGGTTCGTCCAGCCCGCCCGCCCGTCCGGAAAAAAATATTGTTATGGACAGCAAGTTTGGGCCCGGCCCGTATTTTGATGGGGTAAATAGTTTGGCTCATGGGCTAACCCGGCCCGGCCCGTACATATAATATTTTTTATATATATGTGTATATAATTTATATTGTTTTGAGTGTTATATATTATGATTGTTCATTTAATTTATTTGGAGTATTTTGACTAGTTATATTCATTTGTTACACAAGATTGTAGGATTAACTTGACTGTAATGATACTTATTATTTTTTAGGTATTTGTGCTTGTTCATTTTTGTGTGTTGATTATTATTGAGCTTGTTGGTAGTGCACTGTGCAAGTATAATTGGATTGAAAGTGTGTATTATATTCATTATATTACTTGTTTTGAACGATAAATTCCGGGGAAAAATGCACAAATAAGTACATACGGGTCATCCGGCCCGACCCGGTAGCCGCCCGCTTTTTTACATGGGTGGATATGGGTAACGTTTGTGGCCCGATCAATCCGGGTCGGAACAGCCCGTCCCGCACCTTTTAGGTAGAGTTTTTAGTAGACTTGTACAAAACCGGGCCGGCCCGTCCAGCCCGCCCGCCCGTCCGGGGAAAAACATGGGTATGGGCAGTAAGTTTGGCCCGTTCGGGCCTGGCCCGGACCGACCCGCATTTTGATGGGACAGGCACGGGTAAACATTTTAGCCCGCTGGCTAACCCGGCCCGGCCCGTATATAGTTTTATACATATATATATATATATATATATATATATATATATAAAAGTTATGAATTATTCCTTAATACGTTTTGAACTATTACTTTCACTCGTTTCTGAAAAAAATAAAATTAAAAAAAATTGGGACATGTGTCAGCTCTACGTTCAGCCGCACCGACCCTATCAGAATAATATACCTTACCTGAACAGCACCCTGTGCAAGACCCCTCACTAAAACTATTTCGAAAAAATATTTTAAAATAATATCAATAAACTCAAAATAACAGTACTTTAAAATTATTGGTATGATTTGTTTTTTCATAAAAAAAATCTAACTCTAGTGATGACGTGATTACTAGTTTTGGAGAATTGGAGATATATAAAAAGGAAAAGATTAGGTTGTGAATATATTTAATTTTAATTTTAAAAATTGAAAAGATTTTTCAAAACTATTTCAATTTTTTTTTCTAAATAATCAAACAATTTTTTTTCCCTCTAATTTAATTATGGATTAGAAATCAGAGATGAATGTTTTTTGTATCGTTGTCATCATTTGGTTTCTAATCCCTGTAATAAGAATTTCTTCTAAAAGTTTTATGTAAAAAAATTTTTAAAAAAATTAAATTAAATAATTGATTTTCTAAAAATTTAAATAAAACTTACTTAATTTATATTTGTAACATTTTAAATTAAAAAACCCATATCACACACCTAATCCTTCTTTTTTTATGGTGACATATAACCGGTGCCACCTCATTGTCAGAGTTAGGTTTTTACCGAAAAAGGTTGTATTATTTTTAGTATATGTTGATAGTTTGTATCGTTACTAGTAATTTTAAAATTGAAATCAATTTTGAATTCAATGTTAATAATTAATATTATTTTGGGTTATTTTTCGAATTGCTTTTTTTGTGAAATCGCAATGTATGTATTAATATTGTAGTCTCTTTCATTGGTTCTAAAGATTGTTTTTCACAATACATTGCAAATAACATAACAAAAACAAAGTTTATGTAATTTATCGGTCATAAAAGTTGCAACACAACCGAAGTTCTAACCTAATTTTATTGAAACTTTTAAAAATAGGTAAAAAAAAGCCCTTATTTGCAATTTTTTCAAAATTGTCATATAGTATGGGTCTGTTTGGGAGCCACAAACTTATTGTAGATGAACTTGAACCTTATTCTAGTTGAACCTGATTGAGTAGCTGAAATAAGTAGCTGCTTGAACTAGTTGATTTATTTTGATAAGCTTGTTGAGCGTTTAGGAACTACGAGCTTATCGAAGCTGATATAAACGTAAAATTACGAAAAAGGACATCATCTATATTATATTTCATTTTTAACTTTTTTATTAATATTAAATAGATATTATAGTTGCACAATATTATAACAACTATATAATAAGAAAGTTATACAATAAGTGGCTAATTAAAATAAAAAAATTTATTAATTTAAAATTATGTTGATTTTATTAAATTTAATTTTTAAATTATTTTTCTAAATAAATATAAAAATATGTGTAATAAATATTATGAATTTAAATTTATCACTTTAAAACTAAAATAATACTTACCAATCTTTTACAGAATTAAATGCACACAATTTAATAAAAAAAAACTTTTCAATAATGTGGATAATTAATATATAAAATTGGTATTTTAAATTTATAAGTTTTTTTTTTTAAAACATTTAGGGCCCGTTTGTTTCCAACTCCGGAAATGGAAACGCAACAGAAACGAATTTAGTTCATATATATATATCCTCATACATGAAATTGTATGGAATCATTCTTTATGGTTGAAGGCAAAATGCACAAGATTCCCCACATTCTGTTACCCTATAGGGTATTAAAAGTAATCAAATTCTACTCCAACTACTTCAAACCATAAGGTAGGAATGATTCCAAAATTTTTCATGAACAAGGGAATACGTATGGATTAGATTCGTTTCCATTCCGTTTCCGGAGTTAAAACCAAACGGGCCCTAAGTGATTTTTAAATCGGTATTTTAAATTTATAAATTTGTTAATTTAAATTTTCGTGTATGGTTTATTTCTTGACTTTATTAATTGGGGTTAATTTGGAAAAATATTTTTCATCATCTAGTTTCATCTTCTTCATCTACATCTAGGAAGCTTACAAATTTGGGTATTTCTCATTTACCTTCATCTAGCAAAAGTTGCGCTCTCAAACACCCCACATCTTTTTAACTTCACCTCTTAAACTACATTCATCTCCACCATCTAGTAAAATGAAATTCCTAAACGAAACCCATATAACTTTTCTTTCAAATCTCAATCTTTAACTTTGTGACTGATACCTTGATCAAATTAGACACTTGATGACTTAAACCACATCCACAAAAAACCATTTATGTGTTTACATCAACAATTTCCAAATCAATTTACATGTTTTGTTTCCCGGTATTTAGGGTTTACACTACAGGATCTAGTGGATCTTTTACGTTGTGATGTAAGGTTGAGACTATCCCCGCGTACGTACTACTTAATCCTTGTTTCTATATATAATAAGCGTGACTAGATGCGCTGAAAATCATCGACTCTTCTTCCTACCAAAAAAAGGTTTACACTACAAGAAACGAATGTTGGAATAATTTAATGTTACTATTACCCTCAATAAATAAATGTATGTATGTGTGCTATTTCAATACTAAAAGTGTGCAACATGCTGGCTCATATTAATGGCCTGGGAAATTTGAAGTCTTTTTATCCTAGAAATACATACATTGTTAGGTTTTTGCATTCCTCTTTTGATGTTGATTTTGTTTGCAAATGAAATTAATAGTGCTGTTTTTGGATTGTTGCTTGTTGATACATGAGTCATATGATAGTAGCTCATTTGGTGCAATGACAGAAAATGCATGCAGGAAGCTTGGAACATGGTTAATGAAGAATGTACCATCTCTGAAAATTGTCATCCCGTATTATTGAATGGGATTTGTGGTTAACTTATAAGGATATAATGTTACCCATTTCAATAAGAATTCTTCTTTTTTAAAATTTGAGTAAGGATAAAGAACTCTGGAGTTTAAGCGTACTCAGAGAAATTTTAGGACGGATGATTTCCTTAGACTTGACGTAAATGTCAGGAGTTTAAGGAAGGTATGAGGACAGCGTTCCTAAAACCTCGGGTCTTACAAAGAAGAAATAAGATAGTAGTTCCTTTAGTGTTACCGAACGGTATATACTTTAGATACAATCGTCTCTCACTACCGTTAAACACAAGCCCAAACTCAAACGATTATATGACTTGTGATTGTTCCATTCAAGTCACTTGATACCATTTTCACACACAATAGAAAAAGGCATTAAAATATGATGGTGGGTTAGTCGTAGGTACGTAGAAGGTACCTAAAATTCAAAGATAAAATGAGATATGATTGGAATTTTGAGCAGAGCATTGAGTAAGTTTTTGAGTGAGTTATAGTGACAGATGGAGCACTCGACCATGATAGGTCTTCAGAATAATAATATTTGAAAGCATATCTTAGCCGAATATCATTCTAGGACTATAACTTCCATTATTACAATTCATCCATCACTGTCTTCCACTTGAATTAACCCAACCCATATATGTACAAACTATCCTCTTTATTGGACGTGGAATATCGAAACTGTTTAGACCATCATGATCGAATGTCATTCAACCATATTAAAGTTGAGAAATTGCAACATGCATGCGTACAATGTGGCCATTTTGAACATATTGAAGTGTTACGTTACTATCTCCTTAATTCCTTTTGATCGACTTGGAATATATCTTTAGGTTTGAAAGAAGCTTACCATGACTTCCCATTGGTATACCTATATTCATCTTGTCCGACCCCCTAATTTTATAGAAAATATTTAGTTAAACTCAGAGTAAGGATCATGTATTCGTGTTCACACGATCACATTTGTGCGTTAGACTCAAATTCCGGGATCAATCTTAAAACGCTCTAACATCTCATTCTCTTTAGAAGCTAATCACTCCTATATCGTTATATCATATTTAAGTTTGAAAGAAGCTTAGCATGAATTCCCATTGGTATACCTATATTCATCTCCATCTCTTGTCTGAGCACCTAATTTTATAGAAAATATTTCGTTAAACTTCATAGTGGGAATCGTGTATATACAAGCACACGAGTGTGCTTGACTCAAATCCTAAGATCTATCTTAAACGGTCTAACCTCTCATTCTCTTTGGAAGCTAATCACTCTTATATCGTTATATCATATTTAAGTTCATGGGACCGCAGAGCAAAGGGTCGCGTCCATACAAACGGAAATGCGTATTAGGCCAAAAATCATCATATAAGTCTAGTGAGATTTCATCTAAAGTGAATTGACAATACAAAGAGTAGTTCACCGACCTTATATAATTAGAATTAGATTCTCCCGACTTTTAAATATGACAAGTTAGCATCTCCCAACTCCCACTAAAATCCATGCTACCAATAAACTTTAATTTATAAAGTATATTTAAATGATAATTTGTCAATTCCTACCGTCATCCCGGGAGGGCGAACCGACTCTAGACTAGGACATTGTATTTTCCGGTCCAGGTTGGAATTTTGTACTAGAAACCTATTGTTGGACGGTCTGAACCGAATATTCAGGTCCGGTCCAAGTCCAATTACTCAAATTTTAAAAGGTTGATTTTTTGGGTTTAAAAAGCGTAAATATTAGTGTAAAACTTTGCCCAATCGATTCAAATCTAATCATATCCAACAATAGATTACTAGTCTGATCCAAATCGGACCCAATGCAGGTCTAACTCGGATGAACAATCCTACTCTAGACCAGTTAAAACGTCCGGTTTAATCCCGGTTTAAACTGCTGATTTATAATACCCAGGCGGGGATACATTAATAATACTTTCTTCCTACAAGATCATACATCTCTTCTTAATTTATCTACTATATGTACATCATATGCTACAAAAATGGTGTGATGACCTCAATTTTTTTAGCTCAACCGAATATTAGTATGTTGTAATGAAAAATTTAGGGCCCGTTTGGTTTGAACTCCGGAATCGGAAACGGAATGGAAACGAATCTAGTCCATATGTATACCCCTTATTCATGAAAGTTGTTGGAATCATTCCTTGTGATTTGAAGTAATTGAAGTTGAATTTGATTACTTTTGATACCTTATAGGGTAACAAAATATGGGAAGACAAGTGCATTTTGCATGTAAACACAAGGAATGATTCTATAGAATGTCATGAATATGGATATACATATGGACTAAATTCGTTTCCATTCCGTTTCCGTTTCCGGAGGTTGAACCAAACGGGCCCTTAGAGTGATTGAAATCGTTTCAGTGAATCAGTAATATATATATATACTTTTGATTTAGGAAACTTGTTTAATTTCATTATTTACATAAATTATTCGATATATAATTAATAACCTTTTTTAAAGAAGAAATTGGCAGCACATTAAGCGGACATCTTTGAGCTTTATAATTATTTTGGGAAATAGAAAAAGTTTGGGGAATCCATATTTTACCGAAGGAGAAAGTTTGTAGACGTGGTATATCGTGGTTGATAAAAAGGTAAAATAATGTACACGTAGCATGCAACCTGGCAGGGTGTCTCAATTGACATGACCGATACCAACTTGGTGCAAACCCCGGTGACCTTGTGCCACGTCATGCGGTTGAAATTGGTCAATCTCTGGGCTTCAACTATAAAATGATTTAGTACCAAAATTCAAACACTTGAATGAGCAGTAGTTAGAGGCGAAGTGACAAGTACCAATTGTATAGGCGCAGCTGCTTCACACGTTTGAGCAACCCCATTTGCTATACTTTTCTTTCCATTTTTCGTTACATATACTAAAGTCATCTGTATAATCAAAGTTACCTCTTCTTCATGTTAAGTGGAGAGTTCTTGGAGTAGTATACTTGGGAATTTTAAAGACACGTCGATAGATTTACAGTTCAAATCCCCATTTTCATAGTTTGATCTCTATGATATTCCGATCATTCAATGAAGGCACTTGTATTAGAATAACTCGGGAGATGATGAGTATATAAATGCGATTAATATTAAGATCAATGAATTGTCCTTCTACCAAAAAGAAAATTTTGCCCTATACATACTACATTTTTTTTTATCTTTTTACCATATTTAAAATCTCTATAAAATTCGATAAACTATTCTTGTTGTACATTTATAACATAAGTTATGTTCAGTAAAAATTCATAAATTTTCCCATCAACCAATGTTGTCTCTAAAAAGTAAATTTTTTTAATAAATTCAACTACTTAATACCCTTAAACTATCATCAACCGAACAGGTTCATAATCTTGCCCCTCAAGGCCTCAATACACACAATCAAAACATTTTGTACGTGGTCTTTTTTTTTTTTATACTATACGGTAAGCGATTAGATTGAATCATCTTCTCGAGACTCTCCAACCTATAGCATCCTTCCGGATGAAATCCACCACCTGAAAGGGGACCGAAGCGCAACCTAGTAGGTAGTCGTGTCCCAAATTTGCGAGCTTATCGGCAACACTGTTGACTTCCCTAAAGATGTGTTGTATCTTAACCTGCTGGAAACTGACCAAAATATTAGTGATATCTGAAATGATGAGATTATCTCCTTCATTCTTAAGTTTATTGATCTTCAGATCACATGCTCTAATCAAACTCTCCCTTAGCGCGCATGCTTCAACATGAAGGACCGATGTGTTCCCACACTGTCCGTAGTCTAGAGAGATTGTTGATGCATGATCGTTCCTTAGAATGAACCCGAAAGCTGACTCCCCGGATTCGCGTTTATATCCATCAAAATTTAACTTAAATTCATTTTTAGGTCTTAGATTTTGTACGTGGTCTCTCAATTCAAAGCTCCACACTTGTCTACAAATGAAATTACAAGAGTAGAATTGTACACATTTTTAACACGTATGTCTCCAATTCTCCATCTTGCTGAGTGAGTCGGGTGACGTAGATTTGACGCAAGCCCTATATGTACCTCCACACAAATACTTTTCAAAAAAAATTAAAGATTTGATGAATAGTGACAACAAGTAGCATTTTGGATGAACCACATGAGTCCGTGACACTAGGGATATAATATCATACAAGCTACTCGGACTCGACTCGTCAAAAGCTCGGCTCGAGCTCTTTCATGAGCCAAGCTTGAACACATTTTAAAGCTCGTATAAATTTTATGCTCGGCTTGTTTATAAACGAGCCGAGCTTAAGCATGCCAATGTTCGGCTCGTTCGGATAAAGCTCAGCTTGTTCGACTAAAATAACACTATAGGAGCATTGTTTTAGCCGAGCTACTTGGGCTCGGCTCGCCAATAGCTCGGCTCGAGCTCGTTCACTTTCTAAACGAGTCAAACTTGAACACATTTTAAAGTTCGTATAAATTTTAGGCTCGGCTCGAACTCGGCTCGTTTATAAACGAGTCAAGCTTGAGCATGCCGATGCTCGGCTCGTATTACACCCCTATGTGACACTTGATCAATTACTTATAAGCCACTCGACCTAATTAACGGAAGCAAATGAAAAGGCACAAATTCCTTTGTTTCTCCAACCAAACTAAACAATCTCTCTTTGCTTCATAACCTCTCTTTTCCCCTGGGACAAAAGGGACACCAGTTACACAGAATGTGATACCCCCAAAGTCTCCATTTAATATAAATAAATTTCTCCAATAATTAAGCATATTTATTATTACAAATTAGGACCACGAATATTTTGACTCGTTTTTTGAGTAAAATTGATTGATTTACAGGCACCCATTACCCTAATATATTATAAACCATATTATTTCACAAAAAATATATTAATATTGGAGAACCTATTCCTTCAATAAGGATGGAGCAGAAGCTCC
>BSUD01000409.1:205836-219560 GCA_033239045.1 Fagopyrum esculentum
AAGTTTGATAATTATTTTAATAAATAGATATTATGTAGTACGTAATTTAGCTATTTTAGTATGTGATGTAGCTATCTTATGCAAGATATCAATTATATATAAATATTTAAAAAAAATTAAAATTATGTGAAAAAAAAACATGTGACATTATATATATGTGACGAGAAGTGTTTTGGCTAGTATATAGATTTTGCTATTTTATATTTTGTCAATTTTAATTTCTACTTAATACAATAGTTTAACTTTATCACCTCAATTTTCATCTAAAATCTGATGAACATAATTTTCTTTATAAAATAACTAAAAAGAATGATGATTTATGGGATATATAGCGATCGATTTTATGTCACTCAATCACAAAGTAGATAATATAAACTATAATAACTATGTTATTATTGTAAACATATATTGAGTTTATTAAGGCAGTAAGATAGAGTAACATATTAGATCTGTAGCTCTCATCTGAAACGACAGATCGAGTGACATTATCAATAAGCATTCTACACAGTAATACTCCATCTCAGAACCAGCGAGTATATGTAGCTCTCATCTCAGAAGTATACTTTTAAGACTTATAGAACATATACCTAAGCTTCAACAATGCATTAAGCTGCAGGTGCCACGTCATTGCCATCGTCGTCATCGTCATCGCCATTACCAAGGCCGAGTTCTCCCCGTAGATGCTTAGACAGTGCCGCGTCGTCTTCTTCGACTAGGAGACGGAATTTGTAGACTGACTCCATCGTCTAGCTTCTTGAGGTGTTGAAACGATGTCCTCCATTGATGCACAAAACACTCATTTATATAAGGCAAATGAATGAACGAACTGAGATATGCTTGTATCCTCTCCACCTTCAGTTAATCTCAACCTTTCAAAAAAATTTAGGGTTTTGTGTTTTCTTTTCAAGCATCTAGAATCTTATCTAGGGTTTTCTGAGACTGACAGTACCCAGTATATATTGATAATAAATAATAATAAATTGCGACAGTGATAGATGGAGTGATTACAGGTGTAGTTTGTGTATGTTAAACAGATCTGTAAAGATTAGGTTAAGCTAAGTTGGTAAAATTACGAGTATAAGGGGAGGAGCATGTCATGCACAATCTACACGTGGAAACAACACTCATGCACGCTCCCATGCACGTCGGGCACGTGCATCCATCAGCCAAATGTGTGGCCATGGCTTCTCCACTCTCGAGTCAACTCAACTTTTGACCCTCAAGCCATGCAAAATCATAGCTTTAAGACGTGGCTTTTTAAACGTATGATTTCGGTTGTATTATGAAAAGATTTTTTAAATTATCACGCCAATTGCTTGTTTGGAGTAAAATGGCGTCATTGTTGAAGGTAGACATGGGTATGATTTGAGCTGAACCGCACAACCAACGGATTTTAAAAGTTTAGGTTTCTCTTTTCGAGAACCTAAACCGGCGGTTTATCCATTGGTTAGTTTTTTATTTATTTTAAAGGACCAAACCGACGATTAACAATCGGTTTGGTCCAGTTTGCTTTATTTATTATTTTTTTAAGCAAACTGTTCGTAAACCGGCAAACCGTCCAGTTTGCTTTATTTATTATTTTTTTAAGCAAACTGTTCGTAAACCGGCAAACCGCCTTCCCACAGTTTAGGTCGCCAGTTCGTAAACCTAAACTGGGGTTTAGTTTTACGGCTCAAGTCTAATTGGACGATGAAGTATAAATGTGCACAATTATAATCAACTGCTGATAAATAATCATCTTTACATTGTCGGTAACTGTTGTGATTCAGCAAATATTTACAACTGCTGATAAATAATCATCTTTAAACGCTTCACTAGCATTGCTTTCGAATTGAGCCCTTGGAAATGCTTGCAGAAGTGAGAGCTGTTGTGATTCTAGCATATTTTTTAGGTTGATCACAGGAGTTTGAGTTGTTGTCAGACAAATAGTTCTTGGGCCTCCATGGGCGAACACCAATACCGCAACAAAGATTCTATAGTCAGCCTTCTTATAGCACTGAGCATAGAAATGAAGAATCGACATCCGTCTATTTTGTATTCTTCCAGTGGGTTCCTGTGCCCGAAACTCCTTACATTTACCTGCATTTCATTTGCATATCCAAATATTCAAGTGTTTTATAGTTTAGCAATTAAGACTAAGGTTGATCAAGTACCGCAGAACTAAGCCCATTCATATTGACAAGATGATCCCTCCAGAAACAATCAACCGTTTTAATCAGAACGGCTCTCTGCATTGCCGGCAAAAGGACACTGGTGTTACTTCAAGTTCAGTTGCTAAATCAATGCTTTGTAGTGATGACATACCTCTATTTCCCTGACGTATATATCATCATATCCAGATTCTTCTACCACTTCCAGATATGAAGCTATAAGAAAATCCCCAAGGTACTTGCGCAACATATTTACTGTGACGCGAAACCTTCCATCCCTGCTTGACATTACCAATATTTTACTTTCTAAAAGCAAGAAATCGTATTTGGAGAGTTGAATGAAAGATCAAGATGATTTCACTAACATGGTCAAATCATCATTGCTTATCACAAGCCAACGTTTCAGGGAAGAAGCCTTTCGCCTGATCCCTCTGAATGCGTTGGGAGGTGATGGTAAGTATGGAGGACTGAAATTACTGATGTCTAAAGAGTTCGACGTGTGAAGCTCAGATAGGGATTTGAGCAACACATCCTCTGTAATTTCTGCAAAAGAATCTGAAGAATTTACTTTGTTAGTAACTATAGTGAGATCATGATCTCTATATCCTATTCTTATTCAACGAAACAGAAATACGGTAGGCTCACCATTTAGTACCTTCCCCCCAACTGTTTTAAAGCCCTTCAGGATCTTCTGTAGATTCCATGCAGAAGGATGCTGAAAAGCAATTTTAAAGTGAATAAGCAGCTTCAAACTTTTAAAAAAAAAACTCCAAATGCAGAGTTGAAGTTCATGCAGAAGCTTTATTCGTTATCTAACTTCTGTATCAGATTAACTTGTTGCTTTCACAGCACTAAAATTGAAGTGAAGCAATTTTCAGATGAATTACAATATTCTGCCACATGTACTTCTTCCTTTTTCTCAAATTGAGCATCATGATAAAACTAACACTACCTTCTGAGAATCAGCATTGCTTAAGACAATTTCGTCTACCACAGCTTGCATATACCTGCATTTATATAATCACAAAAACTAGCAAAACGTGATCATTCTCACAAAGGACTATCATGCAACACAAAAGTAAATTTGCAGCAAAATGGAAGTAACTGCAGAATCCGGAAGTCTAGAAAGAGCTTACTGCAAAATATGTTGTGAACAACTTTCAGCACCACCTGTCAATACTGACTGCCTCAACTCATAGACATGATTCCTCTGAACCTGAAAAGGAGAATTTTAAGGTAACTTTAATTTTCGGACAAGATTTTTACTAATATTATCCTTGATGACAGATTTTCTGAAATTTTGGTACCTCTAATAGTTTTCTTGAACAGAAAACAGAGTAATCACAAATCAAGCTGGCCAAACTAAAGCATTATATTGGTAAACATAAAAAGCGAGAACAGAGATCTAAAATACATTCACTAGAGCATCATATTTTAATTTCTAAATACCTCTAATACTTCATCAAACTCGACCAAGCTCTTTCTGTGATTAAAAAAGCACTTCTCTGCATTGATCTGCAAGCTCAAAAGCTACATACACATGCAGGTTAGTGCCATAAAACCACAAGCATAAAAGAGAAACATAAGTCGTGCTCAACAACTGACCTGTTTGACGATTATACTGCCTTCAATAGGCATGTCTTCATCATTGGTAATCTTAGATATTAGCCTGACAGCCCATTCAGTATCAGAATTAAACTTTTGAAACATTTCATCCTGCAGGCTGTTGTTAAGAGAAGATTAATAAATATGAAGTATGCAAAATGGAAAAATATATCAATCTACAGACAATTATGTCATCTCAATAGCAACTTCCTCTGTCATAAATATTGCAGTGATAAAGAAACAGTAGAACAAACAAAAGTCAAAGGTTGCGGAAAATCCGTCAGCATTTCTCATATTGCGAAAGGTGCAACGAAATAACTTATCTGCATGTAACATCTCATCAAGTAAAACCCAATTAAGCAGGGAACAAGGTATATAATAACCAATTCTTTTGCATTGAAAACACAAAACCGATTCTTACAAGCATATCTATAACTGCATAGATGCATGTAGCAACCAGGCATCATTAAGAACCATTGCTAATCCACTTCCAAAACCCATATCATGTAACAAAGAAAATTTATGTTTCCCGTAAAAAAAGCCACCAGCAATACAACAAAATAGGTGGAACAAATCCATCAACCCAAAGTTCACCACCACACAATTTATTCAACAAAGTTCATGCAACAAAATTGCACGGTATCTACGTAAACTTTCATTGAGCTAATCATAGCATTAATAAATAGAAAAAATGCTCAAGAAAAGAATAAGTGCAGAAAGGTCTCCACATAATGCGTGATACCAACAAGAAAAGATGAAAAGTGTGTCCAAAAAGCAGCAGCAACTTATGCATGTTGGACTTATCCGGTTGTCCCCGTGGTTTTTAATCTTAAACATACAAAGCTAAGGGTAAGAAGACAGCAATACCTGATCATAAACCTCGTCGACCCAGGATCTCCTTGCCTGCCTGCTCGGCCACGAAGCTGTGAAAAGCAATGCATCATTATAACCAAAATACCCAATAGGTAGAAAAATGCCAAACACGGCTTACCTGATTATCTATTCTTCGAGACTCGTGCAAAGATGTCCCTATCACATGAAGTCCTCCCAGACTTTTCACTTCAGCCCCTTCTTTACAGCAGTGCAATTCACAGTCTCTCAAAACAGAGTTATAAGTAAGAGCAACAATAGGACCAAGGGGATACATTTCAGATTCTTCATTAGCAAGCACCTGTAGCTCCTCTGAATCGTGGGATTGACTCATTTCAAGAGCTTCTGAAATAAAGGATTTTGCCTTCCGATATGTCCAGCTCTTACCCTCACTGTTACCGACGTATTTAGCTGCATGAATAAAACCAATGAAAAACATTTTGGAGTTGAAGTGGCATGCTCATTTAAGTAAAGAAGTCAGTTTCAAACGACAAGAAGATTGACCAACCCATCAAAGATGCTTTTGCAAGTAAAGCCAAGGATGATGCTCCAACTTTGACTTTAGACAATGCCTTACAAAGAAAATCAAAATGCTTTAACAAATACAAGCAGATGATGCATCAAACTTATAATCATGACAAAATATACCTGCTGCGAGGTGGGTTCACCATCAAGTTCAATATCAGGAGCTTCTTTAGTAAGATGTGGGACCAAGCAACCCTCCATTATTTCTCTTGCAAGCATCTAAACATACAAATAAACAGAACTACTCACTTTTCGTGGGAACAAGAGCAAGAAAGCTGGAAGCTTTAACTGCTGCCATTGGAAAAGAAAGAAGAAAAAAAATATAATTTGCATGTTTTGTAAGCGGGAAACAACAGTCATGCAGGAAAAAAAAAAATGAAAGTTGTAGAAAGTCAAGGGAGCATCATAAAAGAAGTAGATTTAGTCTCAACTTGAACCATAGAGAAAAACGGAAACTAAAACCCTCGGCACTTCAAAAGAAACATAAATGTAAGGCTTTGGGAAATTTGACACCTACTCTTGGATTTCCTCCAAGAATGATATCAGTGCCTCTGCCTGCCATATTGGTGGAGATGGTGATAGCATATTTTCTCCCCGCTTGTGCAACAATTTCAGCTTCCCTAGCAGCATACTGCATGGAACGTTAAAGCAATGTAAAGACAGAATGTGAAGCTGTTTGTCCATGAACTAATACCTAAGCACAACAAGAAATAAGTAAATATATAATCTTGAAGTGTTATGCAAAACCTTGGGTCGTGCATTCAGGACATTGTGCGGTATATTTCGTTCCATCAGCAGATTGGATAAATACTCTGAGTACTCAACGCTGCATTATACAGATTTAAAACCTTAATATGTCTTGCAAAGTATATCTGATATATATGTAATCGACAAGTCACAAGTACCTAGTAGACCCAACAAGAACAGGACGACCCTGTCCAAACATGTCTTCCACTTCTTTAGCAGCATGTGCGAATTTTCCTCGTATAGTCTAACGGGATACGGAAGAAAAATACTAAATAAGCCAACTTAGCGAAATCAGTAACTCAAGCTTAGTTTAATGAGTATTAAGTTCCTTACTGCAAATGCTTGGATTGGTAAATCTTCCCTGATGTTGGGAAGATTTGTTGGCACTTCAATAACCGGCACCTGGAACAATTTGAGAAACTCCTTTTCCTATACAGTGAATCAAAACAGACATAATCATCAAGGAACAGAAAGCACAAGTATGGGGGGGAAATCCACAATTCATGGCGTCCATTACTTCAGTTTTCGCAGTCCCAGTCATCCCAGACAGTTTTGGATAAAGCTTGAAAAGGGACTGGTATGTGATTTGTGCCACGACTACTGTATCTGCCTATCAATTGCATTTTATACAAGAAAATCAGCTACAAACATTGTGATCATCCTCGGTGCACAAAATTGAATAGAGAAATTGTCATTCTAATATCAATGATTACCTGAATTTTTAGACCTTCTTTAGCCTCTACAGCCTGATGAATTCCCTCAGACCATCTCCTTTTCTCTTCAACTCTTCCAGTCAACTACCACAAAAAGGAAGGGTAAACTCAATGCACATTTGTGAACAAGTTATTGTCCTCCCTTACTTTAGCTATGTGATACAAGATACAAGATAGGATATAAAAGTGACAAACGGACAATGCTGAAAACATATAAAACAAAAATGAGAGAAATGCAATTAATATATATATATATATATATATATATATATATATATATATATATATATATATATATATATAAACTATAATGCCACATAATACAATATAGCAAGCCGATGCAGGCATAGCCTTATTCCAAATTTCATGATGTAGATGATTTTGAAAAAATAAAATAGTAGAACACCAGTAGAAGAAATGAACCAAGATGAAAAATGCTAATACAAACAAAACTTGTAAAGGCACCTCATTGATGATAACAGCCTTCCCATCTTTGACAATATACTGTACATCCTTCCGATAGAACTCCTTAGCCTTCAAAGCATTCATAACAAACCTGCAATAACTTGGACGTTCATGACAAACCCACATGCATAGATGCCAAATCTCAATAGAAGATTCGAGTTTATTCTAGACTAGTACATCAATTCCATTGCACTTATCCGGACGACCTTTCTTGATATGCAAAACTTGCTCCATTATATCTAATAATGGTCTTGAAAAAGCAAAATTAAGGGTTACCTGGCCCAAGGATCATTATTATCCCACAGATCTTGTGTTTCAAGAGCTCTCTCTGCCAGATCGATGCCTTCCTCGGTCAACTCCACTGAATTATCCTTGAGCTCCACTTTATAATGCTGGAAAAAGCATAATCTTTAGTCAAACTAAGTTAAGTATAAACTATAAGCCACATTAAGTTAAGCTTTTATGATTGATAGCAAATGGAAAAGTTAAACTCACAATATCTCGTACAAGCAACTCAGCTAATTTCGCTGCAACCGGAAACCGCTCAGCATCTTCACTTGCCTAGAAATAGTAGAATGATAAGTTTCTTTGAGATATCTACTTCCATTTAGTACATTTGCTTCATATCTTTAGCTGTCATATAAAATCAGAGCCAAAGATTCACCCTACCTTATCACTGATTAGTAAAGGGTTTCTTCCTTCATCAATCAATACAGAATCAACTTCATCAACAATCGCAAAATGGAAAGGTTTTGGCCTGTTTTACAACAATTATCAAACAAAAGCAGAAAACAAAGTATTCGTAGAGATCTTGGTACATACCAACGCATCACAAGCTGTTCCCTGTCACTGGCAAGATTATCTCGAAGATAATCAAAGCCAAGTTCCTGAGAAGCATCCAAATATATGAAAGTCAGAGTGAGGCAAAATACGATGAGCATAAAGCCAGCTGCAACAAGCAACAACAAATATAAAAGTAAGAAGTTCCTTGTAGCATCAATGATAAATATATTGATTCAAAATATAATATAACATACCGAATTATTACTGTAGATTATATCACAATTGTAGTTGAATCTCCTTTCTTTAGTTTTCATTCCTCCCTGCAAAAAAACAAATAAAAGACGAAGTTCAAACATGACAAGTCAATTAATGGCGAAGGGTCTAAATATATAATCCTAGAGTCCAGGTTTAAAAACACAGTTGAATGACGTGAGATTGTTAATAGTAATATATAGAAATAAAATATACCTGTATCAGGCCAACTGAAAGACCCAAAAAACGGTGGACACGGCCCATCCATTCGGCATCACGATGAGCAAGATAATCATTAACAGTCACCACTATCCAAAAAATGAAATATAAATTAGCAAAATCACATTGCTTACCAAGAGGCTAGAAATGTGAAAATAATTTTCAGTTACATGCAGGGAAATATACATTTCCTGATGATTACCCATATAAATTATTACTCATTAATATGTATGAGTGTGCATACTTGTATTTTAGAGATGATAGAAAATTTGCAGACAAAATAGCTTTCGTGTTGTCCTTTCAGCAATAGTTTTTCCAACTTGCAATGTCGAAGCCCATTTACAAGCAATGGAAGAGATGGATCTTACCATGAACTCCTTCTCCTGTCAAGGCATTAAGATATGCAGCAAGAGTAGAGACCAATGTTTTGCCTTCACCCGTTTTCATCTCAGCAATGGCCCCATTGTGAAGCACTGCCCCGCCAATAATCTATAATCATATAATCCAATGAAACCAATACAACAAAGGGCAAATAATGATCATTAATCAGCCAAAATCTACTCAAGCTGGAGATACAGAATTTAGCAACGAAGCATTGAAGAAAGAATGGCACCTGTACATCAAAATGGCGCATTCCAAGAGTTCTTCTTGCAGCTTCACGAACAACAGCAAACGCCTCTACAACATCAACCATCAAAAGACTTCAATTTGCAGCAAAAAATTCACCCAGTTCGATTTAACACTAAGGAGAGAGACGCTAACCTGCTTGAATATCAGCAAGCGACTCGCCTATGGCCAATCGATCCCGAAACTCGCCAGTCTTTGCCCTCAACTAAAGACGAACATAACATGTAATCAGCAAAAAATAACTAAAATCTATCCAACATAGTGGCAATCAATAATCAAACCTGATCATCCGAAAGACTCCGCATCAAAGGCTCCAGTTCATTAACATAACCCACAAGCCGATAGTAGTCCCCCACGACCCAACTATTCAAACTAGTAACATCACTCCATTTCTTATTGACAGCACCGATTGTCTCCTACAAATGACAACTCGAAACAAATAATTAAAGATGAAACACTTTTCACAGCAGACTATTAACTAGCACCTTTGTGAGCAATCAAGTGCGTACCTTGAGAAAAGCAAGAGTAACGGGACCTCGCCGAGGTTTGCACCGCAGAGCAGGAGAGAGCGAAAACATATAAAGAGGGGTGGAAGAGGGAAGTAGAAGGGTGGGTCTGGTGGTTGAGAGATTGCTCCGGCGAAGGCATGGTAGCTTTGTGGGGCAACAGAAAGGGTTGAACAGCGCGGGCACGGTGGCCATTGGTGCGGCTTGCCCCAAGCGACCTGAGGAAATGGGTTTAAGACTTCAACTAGTTAAGTTGTAACCTGGGCACGGTGAGAGAAGGAAGATACAACGTTACAGGGTACATAACTGACAAATGACATCTACGATAGAAAACCCCAAATTAGGGTGTTTTCACCAAAACCAGTAAACCACAGGATACAAGACAATTGTAGAAAACCATCACCAAGAACACACGTCCTTGGCAACTCGAATACATAGTAAAAACAAATATTCATATTGCAAATTTCGGATCTTTATAAGGTCCAAATGCAGGGCACTAATGATCCTATGATATGGGATTGTTATTTTTGTTTTTATTTTTTGTTACAAATTTAAGAGAACAAAATTGGATACGTTAGAAATGATCATGCCCGTTTCATAAGACGGTTTTTAAATCTAGTTTATTACGTTGATGAGAACGAGATTTTGTTCTTCAATTTCAATGTGATGAGTCTAAAGTTATGAACATTTGGAGGTCCTCTCTCAGAACATAAGTTTTTGCTTAAAGTACATTTTCTACTCCACATCGACCCATTCTAATCGCGATTGTTATGGCATTATGAATCTAATGATAACCAAAGGCACATTGATCATTTGAGTTCCCATAAACATCATCAAAATTAATTTTGACATAATTCAAGTTTGGTCTCTACCATTTTATTTTATTTTTGTTTTTGTTTATGATAGTACCCCTAATCAAACCCTCTTACCTTCCGACTTCAAGTTTGGTCTCTACCATTTTATTTTGTTTTTCTTCGATTGGTATAGATCCCGAGGTTTTTTTTTTTCTTGTTGAAAATTATTTGGTTTCTTGTTAACTAGATGTTCCACCAAGCTACCACTATTTGTAGTAGTTCTATTGTGTTACAATTTTTCCTTTATTTGCATGATGATGTTCGTTATTTTATGGCATGTTGTTTGACACATCTTTTGGCATGATATATGTGCATATAACGCGGAATGCGTTCATATCATGTTTTCAGTATCTATTTTCGGTTATTTTATATTCTAGGCCCTCAAGACTCGTTACGAAGTATATACCTCCCAAATTCACTCAAGGATGCCTAAGAGCTCGATCTTCCCTGAAGTCCGATATCACAAGGATAAAGTCTCATATGACTGAGGATCGACTACTCAAGAAGCTTAAAAACCACGATGGATTGGTGTCAAGAACTTTCCTACTAAGACGCATAAAATCCCACACAACGGTCTTTCTAAACAAGCTGGAACAACAAGTGAAATGCTCACCCTACGGGCACCAGACGGCCGTCACATGGCCGTTTCAGAAGATGTTTGGATCAGTCCAACTCCTTGGAAGTTCAACCCAGAGAATCGAAGAGTCAAGGCCCATACACCACCTGACAGGCATCATACGGCCGTCACATGGCCGTACATAGGCTATTTGTTAGACCGTTTGTGCCGCAATGACAGTCTTGCGGCATGACCAAATTTTCTAGGTTTTTGCTGGACTTTTCTATATCAGTTTGGCCCGAACATTCCCTGTATATCCCCTTAAACCTCTATGGTTAGATCTTCTCATCATCTACCATACCTCTAAATACTTAGAGGATACGGTTTCAAGGTTTTACGTTCTTGTTAAAGGTTAGATCGGTGGTAAATATATATGTGAATTTCTAAATATATGAATTTCTAAATTGATATCAACACGTTTTATTTTTCTTTTCAAAAGTACTTCATTTCATATTTTAATTACCTTCAAAAGAAATGGTATTTTTAACTAATTTAGATAAAACAAGTGAAGGGTCAAAAGCAAAGTTTGTTTTATTGAATTTATTGAAAAGAACTTGGTTTTGAGAGTAGTGTTTTATCAAAGCTTCGGGGATTTCTAATCATCGTAGAAATTTCCGGTATTTGGACCCTTTTTAAGTGAAGGGTCACAAGCGAAGGTTTTTATTGGTCTTTTCCGAATTTCTAAATATTTTATGAGTTTTCTTGTACTCACCGAACCGTTGGATTGAGAGTTAAGCGAGTTGAAAAAAACTCGTTGAGCAAACTTCAATCTACTTAAGTCCACGCCCAATCGATTAAATAAAGCCCAAGTCCAATCAGACCCACTCGAATAACACAATTTAGGTCCATTAGGTCCAGTCTAGTTACCCAATTCAAAATACAAATCTTAGACTAATTGAACTTTGTGTATTCTCTTGTTGATACATATTATTATTTCACAATGTTAATACATAATTTTAATTCACAATTTCAATTACACAATGTTAATATATAGTTTTAATTCACAATTTCAATTACATAATGTTAATACATAATTTCAGTTATATATTATTAATACACAATGTTAATACACAATTTCAATTACACAGTATTAATACACAATTTCATTTAATGTAAATTTATGTAGTTAAAAAACTCGGTTATTTTCCAATTACACAAGTTCCATTTGTTTAAACAAAGTTGAGTTACACAATCTCAAATGAGTTGCACAAACCAAAACGTCCGTCATTTACACAAGTCCGTCATTCACATAAGGTTTGATGACACAAGTCCAAACCCATTGAATTACACAAGCCGAATTATAACTATAAAAATGCAAGAAATATATCGTATTTATAAAGTTGGGGTCAAATTCTGTAATTAAACAAATTGAGGCAATTGGTGAACTTTCAAAACTCAGGGCCTTTCCTGCAATTAGAAAACATGAGTCATCTTCTATAATTATCCAGTTATAAAGTTGGATGAAATTCTGTAATATAACTAGATCAAAGGCGAGCAAACCCAGGTGGCGGTGGGTCTGGTTCGAACGAGGGCACACTCTTCTACCTTTAATACAAATCGCCATTTATTTGTCATGGTAAAGCTTCGAAAACTCGGGATCCTTGATGAGATTGCACCATTTGACACGAGTTTACAAGCAAGAAGGGATTGGTAGGAGAGGCGTAGAAGAATCGCGAATATTATCTCTTGAAGAAAGTAAGAAAGTGATGAATTGTTTAGCGTCGTCATATTGAGAATTGTCCAGACAAAGAAGAAGCACGTAACATCACTTAAAGAGATCAAATTTTGCAGATAAAAAAAAGGCATTAAGGAGATGAAATTTTACAGACAAAAGATTCACGTACCAAAGAAATGAAGTCAATTGTCCAAAACGAGTTTTCTCGGACTCCGAACATATGTTGTAGAAGAACTGAAGAAGAAAGTACGTACCAACACCAGCGCCGTAGGTTTTGATAACCCTAGGGCTACAAAATCATCTATATTTCTCATTTCCTAAATACGTTTACTAAAAGAATTCACTAGTCCCCGATAACTAGACCGGAGGAAGCCGAGAGAAGGCTTCAACGCTGCCAAAAGCAAATAGCCGGGAATGAAGGTTGAAGAAGACCACTGAGTTTAGATCTGCAACGACTGCAAGAAACCCTAACTACTTCGGATGTAAAATCTGACGATTGAGTATGATTTTATAGGGTTTATATTTTACCTTTCCCTTATATTTTACGTTTCCCTTATATCCTTTAATTAAGTTTAAATAAGAAAAAATCGAGGATCAAGTTTCTATACACCAACCTTCTCTTTTTTACATGTACATTTACATTTTATTTAGCGTTTGTTAAATATCTAAACCTAAAAACATAAATCATTCTCATTTGTTAAATGGTTTAATTTTAATTACCCAAAAAATAATTTGTGGAATAAATTGGGAAATTTCCCGACTCAAATAGGTCAAGAAGAACAGAAAAATAAAGGCTGTGTTTAGTTGTAGGGTTTGTGGGTTTTTTTTAGTTTAGGGTTATAAAGGGTTAGAAAGTGTAGGTGTTTAGTTGTGGATTTGTGGTTCCGTGTAGTGTTTTGATGGGTGGTTTTTGAGTTGCAGAAACCACATTTTTGGAACCTTTCTGAGCAAGGTTTTTGGAGTTTCTGGATTTCTGATACCAACGATGCCCCTTGTTTCTCCTCATTATTCTTCTCTCCCGATACACAAGTGAGTTCTCTTTCATCGTCTTCTTCCTTGTTCTCCGCAACCATGGAAGATTCTCGAGTAGCCATTTTTGCCAAGTGCTTGTCCTCTT
>BSUD01000409.1:219628-230044 GCA_033239045.1 Fagopyrum esculentum
TTTTTCGGCTCCTCTTCCTTCGAGGATCTTAGATTTGTTGGCCATGGAAGATTGTTTAACCCTAATTTTGGACACCACCATCTTCGATCTTCATCCATTTGCTCCTTCTCTTCTCTGTTTTCTCTTCTTCCTCTCCTGTATTCATTTGCTCCATTTCTTCTGTGCAATCCATTTGCTCTTTGCTCCTTGCTCTCCGCAACCATGGAAAATCGAAGATGAAGATCGAAGTTTCTCTTTTTTTGATTTCAATAAAACAAAATCAAAACTAATACATGGTTATGATTTCAATGAAAAATTGAGAGGCAAATCAAAATTCATGCTTTCAATGAAAAATTGAGAGATGAATATAAGAGGGAAAGAGGCTATCGATTTCAATTTTGAACTTCAACCTTACTTTGCTGGTTTATTGTCATTTTCAGGTAGCATGGGGAAGAACAGGAAGATCCATCTATTTCTGTTTTGGTTATTTGCTGATAATTTATGTAAGGGTAATTTGGTCTTTAACAAAAATAAACACTAATTCCGAACTATTTAACTAAACACATATTCGATAGTTTTTCTATAAACCACAAATCTCGAAAACACTCGTATATTACCACAACCGCAACCACAACCACAACCACCGGAAACCGCAACCATTTAACTAAACACGGCCAAAGACGCGTAGAAGGAGTTTCTCCATCTGGCAATACCAAGGACTATCAAATCGTTTTGTCGGTGTTTTCCTTTCTTCTCCATTTGACAACGAATCCTTTCGGTGCCCTGTTCGGTGACGCCCATTTTCAGATTCTCTCAACAACCCTACAGCAAAGGGTGCTTTCATCTTCCTTCGGCTGAACTAGGGATTGTTTGTTCGTCAGCCAATTCCCCCGACAACCAGTTGGTAGCTTTAATCTATCCCTGCTCTTGAATTCGATTCCATTTTGTGATTTTCTTGTTTCGTATGCATTTAAGTTGATTGAGTTTCAGGTGATCAATTGGAAACCTAACTTTGAGGGGAAACTCGCTTATTGAGCTGAAGGGTAGTTAAAGGATGGATCAATTTGAAGTTTTGGTTGGAAATTACGGGATCAAGCCTCAAGGGAAATCCGCTCCTATGGCTGCGGTTAAATCCGGCATCAAACCCCATAATTCTAAGCCCGCAAACTCTTGGAATTCATCTAATTTCTCGTCTTCTCGGAGTAAACCAATTGTTGATAACCACGACGATCCGTTTCTTTTCAATCCTGGTCCTGGATTCCAGAACCAGAACGATGGAGGCTTTGGGGATTTTGATTTTGGGTTTCCGTCGATAACAAAGAATGATAACGGAGCTAGTACCGGTGGCAATGGATTGAAAATTGATGTAGAATTGATGTTCAGGGACTCGATGAATCTTGGGCCGAATCCTTCAAATTCGAATGACTATGATGATATATTTGGGTTTTCAGGGGAAAAAACATCTCAAGTTTATAATGACGATCTATTGTCCTCGACTCCCAAAAAGGTTAACTCAGTTGATGATTTGTTAGGAAACTTGGGGGGCATTGGTTCTGGTTCCACAGGTTCAGTTTCAAGTATGGACAATGAAAATGGGAGGTACAAGTTTGATATCAAAGACGAATTGATTCCTGGGTTTGGTCAGTCCAGTGCCACCAAGCATAGGTATATGTGCATAACCCTTTTGAGTTTTACTCATTTCATTACGTAATTAACTTATACTAGTATGTTTAAGATGTCAGCAAAGATGTAGTTCTAGTAGACTAGTAGAATAGCAGTTCTTTGTACAATAAAAGACGTATTGCTTTATACTATTTTGATGCGCATGATTTAAAAAAAAAATAAAAATTGATGTAGCAGCTGATTTAATAATAGGAAATCCAAATGGTGAACTGCTGGTGTACTCTATTCAAATTGTGCACAAGCTGCCACCTTCCTTGTTTCATCTTTAATCTGCTTATTTCGTGGACAAGTCTGAGCACACATTAACTAACTTTATCATGAGACACAAGATGAAATGTACTTCCAAGTTCCAAAAGTACATAAAGCCAAATGGTGAACTGTTGGTGTATGAACTTCCCTAGTGAAATAAGCTGTCAATAATATATTACTGCTTTTTATGCTTTTAAATAAAAAGCAATGCGGGGATATCTATGGAACTGTATTCATACAACTTATGATTATTCTGGCACATTATATTAGTTAACGATGTTTATGTACTGATTTTCAAACATTCTCTGAGCATGTTTTTTTTTAATCATCAGTATGAATAAGAATCCGAAGACAGCTAAGAAAAGAACACAAGAGGCTAGTTTTATTGATATAGAGAGCAGTTCAGATAATGGAGGTCAGTATGAGAAGAAAGAGGATGGTAATGAGTGGGACTTCCAAGCTGCTGCACCAGCAAATGCTGAAGTTGATTTAGATACATTCTTCACCACTCCAAGCGCAAACAGTTCTACGAAAATGTCAGCAGCGACATCTGAGGTTGACATTGATTCCATCTTCAGTGTCCCGAATCCAAGAACAACTAGAGTTGGTGAAAAACAGGTACCGGTGCAGAAAACAGAAGTTAACATTGATTCTTTGTTCGGTGCTCCTAAGATGAAAACTAGTCCAGAAGTTTCGAGGGTAAGTTTTGTTGCAAAAAAAAAACACTTGTGTATGAGCTTTCTGCTGTAGTTGTTGTTTGAAAAGTTCAGGTGTTTTGACCAATTCAGACTAAGTCGAAGCATGAAGCTACTCCTGATTTATTTTCTGGGACATCATCCCACCCTAGGAACAACTTGTCATCCTCTAGTGCGGCTTATGAGTTTGATCTAATGTTTGGAGGTAATCAATTTTGTGGAAATTGCTTGGTCTTCTGCACTTTTATCTGTATCCTGTGAAGGAGCTGTCGTTTTTTTTATATTAACTAGACTGATGTGTTCTTGCATGAAAGGTTCTAAGGTCTCTGAAGCTTTTAAGGAAATTGAAGGAGAAGATAAAGACCGTAGAAGAGCAAGACATGATATTCACCTGAAGACTCAGGCTCGTATGGTATGCAGATTGTAGACCATGAATTTTGTTTCTGGAAGTTTTCTGTGCACAGTTGGTTGAACATCCTCTTTACTCTTTAGATTAATTTGGTTTTTCACAATGAAAGAGAATTCATGCGATTACCATTTTCAGGCCCAAGCATTAGCAGACATGAATAGTCGTGAATTTCAGGCTCAGCAAGAACAAGAAGAGCGCCATGTGAGTGTGTTTATTGTGCTTCAATCACTCACAAAGTTATTCTACTAAATTGAAGAATCATTTTTTTTTCTCTTTCTGAATATGAACTTGGCATTTTGTCGTTGATCCTCTTTACACATACAACAGAGGATTGCTGAAACTAAGGATTCAGAGATGAAACTTTGGGCTGCAAGCAAGGAAGGAAACTTGCGAGCACTGATATCATCCTTGCATCAGGTGCATATGATAATATTTCATATATACTCTTACATGTTGATACATCTGATGGTGTTTTTCCTTATAATTGTTGAAATAACAAGGCGGGGAGAGAAGTATTCCTCTTTCTTGGTCTTGCTGCCAAGTATATAAAAAATTATGTCAGTAATGTCGGATAGAGTCATATGGTCACTATCGACCAGTGCTTTTCCCAAGATGATTCAGTAGTTTAGACTAAGCATTATGGCGAGAGCGATCAGTTTCTGTGAACCCACACATCAGATATGTCTTCCTGGCTTAGTCCTTGCTATTGTGCATCTCATCTCACCTTATATCAAATGTAGGAGGTATGGATAAATGACCTAATTTTTAAGTTCTTGGCACTGTCACCAAGCAACTGTAACAACCACATTTGAAAGAAAAACAAGATCTAACATGATAGAAAGTACGAGGACTAGGAGTTTTAGATACTGAGAGTAATCCTAATATCCGTTGTCCAATGGAGACTACCAGCTTGATTGATATCTTTTTTTTCCCTACGGTTTGCATTTCAAAATGCTTGCATATAGACATGGAGGATTGGAACCAATGTCATAATTAGACTATGCATGTATTGTCCTATTGCCAAGATGTTCACTCTTTCTGTTGTTCATCTGATATCTAGGTGCTGTGGCCTGAATGTGATTGGAAACCAGTCTCTTTGACCGACTTAATCACCTCCTCACAAGTTAAACTTGCTTATAAGAGGGCAGCTTTATGTGTTCATCCGGATAAAGTTCAGCAGAGAGGTGCTACTGTTCAGCAGAAGTATGTTGCAGAGAAGGTTTTTGATTTACTGAAGGTATTGCCTATATTTTTTCAAATTTTATGTTATAATTTGAATTTGACATCTTAAACATGTATCTTCTCGTTTGCATGACTTAGCTAATATCATTCTTTTCTTGCACCCTTCTTGTATTTTTTTTGGAAAGTCCACATGGTACCTATGGCTTTGTGGTTTTACTTTTTCGTGTGGTACCCAAGGTTTTTTCCAAGTGGTGCCCTTCAAATTCACATCTAGTCCACATGATAACCTATAATCCGTTCTCATATTTTCTGTTAAATGCTAGATTGTTCCCTCTTTAAGTCCCTAAATGTTGCTCCAAGTTGGATAATTTTTGAAACACCCAGAAATGTTTTTCTCCCCTACTTATAAATACTTGACCAGTTTAGGGCTCCGTTTGGTAAGTCTTTAAATTAAGGGGATTAAGATTATGGAAATTAAAACGGAAAAATAATTCTCGTAATCTTGTTTGGTAAGAGAATTAATTAGATTACAGACGTTGGATTATGGAGATTAAGAGAATTAGATTATGGAAATTTTGTAATCCCGTAAAAGGTAGATTATAAGGATTATGAGAATTATTGAAGCTAAAATCTCACTTTTACCCCTCTTTCTTTTTTTCATCTCTTTCATCTATAAAAAAAATTAACACGTACTTTTTTGTAATTTTATCCACAATCATATTAATTTCACCAAATACTCATTTCACTTATTTTCATCTTCATTCTCTTAAACAATTTCATCTCCATAATTCTTCATCTAAATAATTCTCTTCATCCTCATCTTCATCTACGTAATCTTATGTTACCAAACTGACCCTAGATCAATCTGAAACTATTGAATTAAGAGCATGTTGTGATCATACTTTTTCAAATTAATAATAATACCACGATAAAATACATTATGGAGGAGCCACATGGAAAATAAGAAGGAGAGGGGGTAACACTTTGACAAGTTATATGACAGAGGGTACTACATTTTTAAAATAACTTTTGGGGACCAACTACCAAGTAGAATATACAAAACCACATGAGGATACCATGTGGCATTTCCCTTTTCTCTTTGTTTTTATTTTATTTTATCATGGTTATTACTGAATAACGGCTCTTTTAAAACCGGTTGTACATGTCCAGATGAACACTACCCACATTGTTAGGTTTTTGCATTCCTCTTTTGATGTATATTTTTTTGTAAATGGATGTTAGTTGCTTCTGCTGCTATCATGAACCGGATTAACAGGAAAAAGTTTACAGCTTAAATGTTGCTGGTTAGCTGGCGTGGCTCATTTGAGGAGATGACAAGTATTTAGTTTCAGCATATGTAAATTCATCATAAACATAAATTTACTTTCTAATCCTTTTGCACTTTGACAACAAATATATAGCACTGTTCTTGTTCCATGGTACAACAAACTTGAGTAGAACACGAAATTCAGGCTGTTTTTGGGCTGTTGCTTGTTTATAGTTGGATACATGACTGTAGCTCATTTGGTGCAATTACAAAAAATGCAGGAAGCTTGGAACAAATTTAATCAAGAAGAACTAAGATAGTAGTTCTTTTGGAGTTGCCGGTATTTGTCTTAGATAAAACATTGCATACAAGTCTCAAAGTACAAATATGAGTATATTATCCCCATTTGGAGGGGGAATTTACTGAGCATGTCAGCTTGTGCACAGCCTTGCTATTCCACTCATTCCAGAGACTGTTTATCTATCATCAGGTTAGAGGCTGATATCCTCTTCTTGTTTACTTTTACTCGCCCTTGGTTGCTTGTGATTCCGCACTCTCCCCCACAAAACTGGCTGAAATTACTAGTTAGTTCTCTGTTTATTATTAGTTTGAAAATGTAAGAAAATCTGCATATTGCACTCCTTTCTTCTCCATTTTGTTTTTTTTTGGTCGGTTCTTCTTCTCTATTTTGTAACTGTTACAGTTTTAGTCTTGCAACCCCAAAATATTGAAAGCTTGAATGCTTCACTATAAATATTGTGATTTCAAGTGCTGTTATAGTATCTTCTATATTTTTGAGAAACCCATATCACAGCACGAGGTTATGTTTTTAGACAACACAAATCCTCCGTTTCCAACTTGTAATTTAATATGGTTGGAGTTAAAACATAAACTTAAAATAGTTTACTTAGTAACAAAATTCATTGAACAAATTAACAATACAAAGTACCAAACCATTAAAAATACATCTTCAGCAAGACAACAAATATAGACAATAGGAGGGCTCAATCTAGGGTTTCAACATTCAATTTAACCTAATAAATTAAGGAATAAAAAGTATTTTTTTTATAACAACAGTAAACGGGTGATGGGTCGGGTGTATGGTTAGACTACGGATTCTAAATTGTGCGGCATTTCTTCCCTGTGCTATATCACTCTCTGTATCTGTCATCTGAATTTCACCCGCATATTTACGGGTTTCACCCGTTCCGTAGACAGGTTTGTGTCACCCATCGGATGTACGGAGATTGTCGTCCTTAGTTGTAGGCTCCTGAAGTTGTATTCAAGGAGGGTATTCTAATTGAATCACTCAAGATAGGAAAACCGGTTCGTTGATCAAATGTGTTGTCATTAATCAAATTAAATTCCAAAACTTGGTGGTGAACAGCATAATGATTACCAAACCATTAGCAACGTGGGGCTTAAACTTTCCCTTAATCTTTGGAAGTTCCTCTCAGTTGTGTCATAATTACTAGCTAGGACGAACACATCATTTTCTATATCAGAAGTTAGGCCACCACAAGGGACAAAAGAAAAAGGCTCATTACAAGCGCACTACTAGAATATGCACAAACCATCTTCATTGACTCACATTTGGTGGAGGACACATGAGGTCCCTAGCCTAGTAGCAACTAGAGCCACCCATTACGCCGCCACAAAGGCTGCCTATCACCACCATCACTTTCAGCTCCACCTCAATTTGTCTTTTCTTGATGCAATTCACCATACTTTTTTGGGCATGTGGGTTGCTGGGTATTCACACCATCTTCTAAAATTACCAGCTTTACAAACCAGTGCTTAACTTATTATGCTGATAGCGATTACCATGAAAAATGAAGAGCATAAAATACAAAGAATATAATTACGTGTGCATCTAATGGAACCTGATTCTTGAGCTATTGAATATAATTAAGTTTGTTTTTGAATACTTTGATAGCTGACAGACTATCAAATCTCACTCTATACAGATGACTCAATGAGTCGATCGTTATATGAGTTGAGCTACTCGAGCTCGGGTTCGGTTTTGTAAATGGCTTCACAATATTATATATTTCTGCTCTTGGCATGGGCTAGTTTGAATTACAAATACATTGATTGTCCTTCCACATAATTCTACAAATGATCTTAGGCACAGGTAATATATTCTTACAATCCCTGAACAAGAATTACAAAGACTTTGATTGACAGCAGTAAGTAAATGGTAAGTGAAACATCTTACTGCTCTTCATTGCCTTGTTATCATCTTCTTGAGCAGTAAAACAGGTTGACAGTAGTAATTATACAAAAGAACAAGCTACAGATCAGTAAATAGAACCAAAGAGTTTATAAGTCTTGAGATCGCCAATGACGCCTGCAATAGAACCAGCTGCTGCAGCTACAGTGATGACAAGGCAAGCAAGACTGAGAACTTGAAGACAAACCCATTTAGTGCTCCACTTTGGTATTCTCCTTTGGCTTATATACATCTCCACTGGGTAATATACTGTCAATGGCCAGAAACCCAAAGCACCAAGCAACCCAACGATGTCGTTAAAGAAAGGTAACAGCATTGATATTATAGTTGTTAGTATGACAAAGATTGTCCTCCAAATAAGTCTGAATAAGTTTAGCTTGTACGGCTTGCATCCTGGGATTGAAACCTTAATATCCTTGGTGAAGAATTCTGAATCTGGATATCTTTGAGCTGTGGTTTTCTCAACGAATGCGAATAACGGTTGGCAATAGACTTGGTATGCTCCTACTAGGTGGACTACTATAGCTGCGTTTGCTATGTCGAGGAGCCAATACGGGTTGTAGAACCCGAATCCGGTCAGGAGGTTTCCAGGTGCTTCGTCTCCAAATGCTGCGTAACCCATGCATCCACAGAGCATGTAGAAGAGGGTTGTCACTGATACACTCACTAGGGTTGCCTTCTTCATTGTCTTCGACTCTGACGGTGGAGATTTGATCGTGTCCTATATTAAAAACAACGAAAGAATGAGTGAAGTAGGTTTTTTATGGGCTTTTGTTTTGTAGACCCTCTAATTTTTACCACTCTAATTGACTTATCACTACTCCTAATAGAGTAACCGTGGTAAAAGGTTTAGTTAACCATTTTACCCAAAAATAACCACGAAATCTCTTCAACTCGGAACCTGAACCTGACCCTATAGATTGTAGACATGTTTATATATGATCATATACCTGAATTTCAATGAGAATCATGGAGTAGGAGTAGGCAAAGGCAATGTCACCAAGAGCTTGGAAGCTTCTCCAAATCTTGTCAGTTTGTGTGACAGTTCCAATACTAATTCCAGTTAAACTGCCTCCCAACTTTCCATTCTCTGATGATCAAATAATGTTTCAGCAACAAATCTGGAAACAAAGGAAAGTTATTCTTGTTTTATATATACATATATACCTGCAACTTGAGCAATCCCAAGGCCAAGGCCAATAGTGGAGTAAGTAAAGGACATAACAGCAGCAACAATTGAGAGCCATGAAATCTGATCAAAATCTGGAATTTGAGAAAGAAAGATCTCTGCAACTCCAAAGATGATTATGTACGGAGTTGCTGACATATGGCAAGGGTTCTTTCCACCACTCGCATGGAAGCAATTTGACCTCTTCACTGCCCTGCAAATCCAAAAACATACAGTTAACCAAAACAGCAACAACAACAGCAACACCTTTGTATTTACGTTCGAGTCTTACATCATGCTTATGGAGGCTGCAATTGTATAACCAATAGCCACTCCAAACAAGTTGACATACTGAATCCACCCACAAATCTTCACTTGCATCCCACCAAGATTGGCTCGAACAACATCGATGTATGTATAGTTCCTCTTCCCATTCTCAGGATCACCCGACCGATAACAATCAGCGAGGAGGCTAGACGTGTAATATGTTACTATCGAAAATAGGAACATAACCGTTGGACCTGCAACCCAGCCCAACTGAGCTACTGCCCACGCTAGTGAAAGCACACCGGATCCTATCACCGCGGTGATGATATGTGCACTCGCTGTCCATACAGACCCTAACATACAAAACTACACACACTTAACTTCTGCTGAACTATTTAACATGTACATCAACTATATATGAGTTGTTTTTGTTACCGGTTCTTTTGATTCGGCCATCGTCATCGAAAAACTTGGAGCCAGGATCTTGCATGACATCGATGGAGAGGTTAAAGACTTGATTGCTATGTTGGTGATGGTGGTTTTGCTGCTTCGAGTTGGATTTGTTGTCTCCCATCTTTGCAAGTTCACATACAAGTGTAACAAATTAACCGACTGTAGCCATAGTACAGTAAGGTCACTTTTATAGGACCCAACTAAAGTTAGAAGCACAATATCATTTATGTTACTCAAAAGACGTAACGTTGATCTACACCTTTGAGGTTAACGAGTCCACAAATGATAGCAATGCATATTTTTGTCGTAACAAACTTACCCTTTCTTAGCACATACATTCTACATGATTTTGACTCTTTAGTTTTGTTTGTTTGGAAAAACCGAAAATCCTAGATCGAAGCGGATAGTTCACACTTGAGACGATGCATAAACTCGATGGTTCAACAAGAATACGATGCAAGAGGTGAATTGAAAGATGATCATACCGTCATTATGTGTTGGATGCTTTCTCCTTCTCCTTGTTGGATGAATAAGAGATGAGTTTGGGTTGTGTTGTGCCTTCATTGTGCTCCATTGCTAGTGCTTATATACAAGGCTAAAACGGAAAGAAATAAATAAAAATTATTAAAATTTAGAATATTTATAATATCAAAATAAAATCAATCTCTTTTAAGGAGAACCTTTCAATTCAGAATTCTCCCTTCGGAGCTTCTGCTCCATCCTTATTGAAGGAATAGGTTCTCCAATATTAATATATTTTTTGTGAAATAATATGGTTTATAATATATTAGGGTAATGGGTGCCTGTAAATCAATCAATTTTACTCAAAAA
>BSUD01000410.1:0-12556 GCA_033239045.1 Fagopyrum esculentum
GTTAAGGGTTTTTAGCCAATAACAGTCATATTGATTTCAATTCAAGAATTAGAAGATGAAAAGATGAAAACTTTCAAGAACTTTCAATAACCTTCAACTTAATCTCAAAATCACAAAGAGAACAAATAATGTCAAAAGATTCACAATAGAACAAATAATCGTAATCCTAGGAAAGAAAAGAAAACGGGATGTCAATCCGTTTTCCAAATCAAACCTAATCAAGAAGAGAGATCTTCTTGCAGAATCTTCCACGAACTTCGATCCCTTCAAGGAGATCTCGATTGCTCCCAAGCAATCTAGGCAAAACGTGCTTGTCTAGACGGTGATGTCGCAAATGTCGTAAGCGAGTCTAGGCAACTCTAAGCAGGGATATGCGATGATGATGAAATCTCTTTTCGGCCGTCTTTTTATAGGGCAAGATGAAGTATCGGCCCGGCCCAATCTTCAAAAGATCGTGGCTTCGAAGTGTGACGAAAAGATTCGCCAAAATCACGGTCGTGGAAGTGTTCCACGACCGTAATTTAGAGCGTGGAAACAAATACGGTTTGCAACATATGTTCCACGGCCGTGTAATCCCCTGGAATGAACATGGTTTTCTGACTTCAATTCCACGGCCGTAATTCTGAACGTGGTTTGTGATACGGCCGTATTTTAGGGCGTAATTTAGGGCAAGAACGTGATTCTTCCCTAAACTCGTGCATTCCTCAATCTAAGGCTCCAAATTGCTTCCAAAGAGTGTCCTCGATCTATGGATATATCAACTCAACTTTCCTTTGCTCGATTCCGTTCGGAAATAGCTCCAAATCACCTATAATCAACATAGAACTAGTGTAGACATCCATATCGACAATATAGGTAATACTAGCTCACTTATGCATAAAGATCAATCGAAGACTATCAAATATGAATCAAATACGTTTAGAAAACGTGCCTAAAATATCACAATATTTCATGCTAACAAATAACCCCATACTTAACACTTGCTTGTCCCTAAGCAAGGTCTTTCAAAAAGCTTTAAACAAGAGTTAGGATGAAATATGTGTACCTTCTTTTGGATGAATGTGACTTCTAAGAAATAGATCATTCTCAAACCTTGCTTCAATCGTTCATCAAACTTTCACACACTCAATTAGAGAGTAAAAGGCAAAGAAAACTCATGAATCAATTTAACTTCCAAACAAGCATTATAACCTTCAAACATTATCAAAATCAATCATAAGAAACTTCAATTTAGATCACAAAGCCATATAACATTCTTTTGATCTTAAGGACTTTTAAAGAAAAGGTCTAGAATATGGAAAGGGAAGGGAAAACTTTAAGGGAGAGTGGTGCATAAATCCGGGAAAGTGGACAACTACCTTCTTCTTCTTTTGCGGTTTCCGCAACACTTCACTTAGAGCTTCGCTCTCTTCTTTTCATTTTTTGACTTTACTTTTGGAGTTATGGATAGAGGTGCACAAAAACCGAAGCCTAGGAGATCGGCGTTTCTCAAATTTGCAAGAGATGCCTCAAACCCTTAGCGCACATACCATAATCCGCTAGGAATATCGCTCAATTTGACTTTGGCAAGACACAAACACCCGGCTATGTGAATGGTGCCGAGTTACTCATCGTCATGATTGACTTCCCCAAACCTATAATTTCTTTCTATTCGATTGATTGCAAATAATTGCTCTCATGGCCCTCCCACATCAAACATGCCTTTTTCTCATTCACTTCTTCCAAATTCCCGGATAGGTAAAGGAGGCTAATATTTCAATGAGGAGTTAGATGATCAAAGAAAAGAAGAAAGAAAGTATCGAATTGCCTTAATCATTTCAACAAGAAGTATAGGAACTTATAATGTGATTTCAACTTCAATTTCCTAACATGAATTAGGTAACAATTTCACATTATAAAACTTGCAAAAGAGGTAAAATTTATTCATTCAAATCCTTTTCAATTCACAATCCTTTTAAGCGTGTAATTGTCATCAAACTCAATTCACAAGTAGTGATTATCATGGAAATCATCTCATTCATTAGAAGCACAAAATTTTCAAAATTTGTCAATTTTTATGGGTTTTTAAAGTTCTTTTTCATGCAATGCAATAAGGAAACGTGTAACACATAATGAACATGCAACGATAGTCTCAAATGAAAGCAACATAGAGAGTAGAGTTATTAGTACATCCCACCCCATACTTAGGACGAACATTGTCCCTAATGTTCAAAAGAAAGAACAAAAGAAAGAAAAGAAACTCACAAGTGGTGGCGGGAATGTCTAAAACAACGGTCATGCATCGATCACTGCGGCGGCGGTGGAGGTGGGAATGGAGAGAAACTCGGATCATAAGACCGCCCAAACTGCTGGCGGTAGACGTCCCTCATCATGTGGTCAAGGTCGTCTAGGCGTCCGTCTCTAGCATCCGCCCGGATCTCTAGCGCTCCGACTCTCTCTGAAAGTCCGGTAGCCCAATCCGGCATCCTCTCGTACCATCCCGGGGCGTGATCAAACCATGCAGGGGCATCGGTCGGTGCTGGCGGTGGTGGTGGTGGTGCTGCTGGCTGCGTCGTGGACCAAGGAGGAGGTGTGTCGTACCAAGTGGGAGGTGTAGTCATCCACGTGGGCCTCTCACTCACGCTAGCGCGGCGAGATGACGAGCCTGAAGCTCTAGCTGGGCGTGGAGAGCGCCTAGGTACATCCCGGGCCGCCTCCGGCTGATCCGGAAACGTGCCGAAATCCTGCTCCGCTCCTCCACCACTCTCGTACTGATCTCCCATGTCCTCCTCATCCACAACCGGCGGTGGAACGTAAGGGGGAGCTACAAGCCTGTTCGCGTGCATCGCAGCGAACGTCTCCTTCCAATTGTGGCGTCCCGCCACAATGGAATACTCTGGCAGCCACTCTATACCCCTGCCTGTCCTAGTCTCCCAAGGCATGCCCGCATAAGGCGGACCTCTGTGTGTGGGGAAGATGAGTCCCCGAACCATAAAAGCATGTAGCCCTAAGGGAACCGCCGGTATACAGGTGCAAGCGGAAAAATCTACACCAAACGTCCTAGCAATGTGGGTCACTATCCCACCATATCCAATGTTCCCCTTCTTCTTGTTCTTGAGCTTGCTCATCGTAGCAGCCAAGAGAGTAGCACAATCTGCACGACGTCCATAGAGCATGCAATAGAGCAGGAATAGCTCATCCGTCTTGATCTTTTGGGGCGTCTCCGTCCTAGGAAAGAGACACTCCGAAAGAACGCGGTGAGCTATCTTCAAGGCTAGATGGTACATCAATCTAGCCTTGGTATCGGCGGGCTGCCAACGGTCCTCGTCGGCGTAAATCATCGCAACTTCCGCCCAAAAATCCTTAGGGTAGACACCGCTAGGGAATCGACCATTGTAGGTCTCATGGAACCCGAAAATGGTCCCAAACTCAACAATACTCAACTGATAGTCTCGTTCCATGAGACGGAAAGAGACGGTCCTGTCAACGTGGCTGTGCTCAAAGGATGTCACAACCTCTCGGGTAATCTCCTCATAGGCGTCTTCACGAATGTTCGTGAAGACAGTCAATCCGGCTCTATCCAAGAGCCATGTAAGATCCTCAACTATGTTGAGAGGATGTAGATCCTCCAACAACAAATACCTAGGGCCAATCACTGCCCTCTTCTCTATCTTCTCAAATGCAGCTAGGTGGTTTTCGTGTATGGTTGGGATGCTAGGGTGAGGAGGTGAGGATGGAGGTGAGGGTGAGGGTGGTAGTGAGGGAGATGAGGGTGGTGGTGCCCTAGAGGTGGAGGGGTTGCCCTTTCTCTTCTTATTTTGGTCCCCCTTCTTCTCCTTTATCCTTCCTGAAACTCTCCTTACGAAATCCATTTTCAGCAAAAATCACGGTCCGTTCTTCAGGTTCCACGGCCGTGGTTTACCCAGAGACCGTGATTCGTCTCAGAAACTCGTGAATCTCAGCAATTTCACCAACAATCACCACAAAAAGCAGTCCTAAACTAATTCCTTCCAGTCTTTATCAGTTCTTCCTAAAAATCTACAGCAAAAACGAACCAAATCCGCGAGATTTCAAGAAGAAAGAAATAACCTCTTTTTCGGATTAAAAAATCCAAAATGCGTGTTTGTTGATCGATTTCCACTCGATTTGTTGCTTGGATCCTGTTCGTGGTTGGATTTGCTGCAGTTTAGGATGAAGAATCTTTGAAAACGATTAGAAAATGAGGATTTGAGAGAGGTGGAGGGCTTTCGGTTTCTAGGTCGTGGAAAAGGGAAAAAATTGTGGTGGTTTTGTGAAGAAGTGTGGCTTTTATACTCGCAGGCAAAATTTCCAAAAATCACGGTCTATCGGGGCATTCCACGGCCGTGGAAGTGTACGGAACCGTGGTTTTGATGATTTTTCACAGGCTTTTGAGAATTACGGCCACTGTAGCTATGACGACCGTAATTTAGACCGTGGAACCTTCTGTAAAGCTTCAAAGTCCAAATTTCGTCACTTTTCTTCGACATTATCCTCCCTTTCTCCTTTTCCATCGATCCTACAACCAAAAACACGAACATACCGGAAGAAATCGAGGCAAAAATAAAGCGAAAACGTTTATTCTAAACTAATCTATGAATCGAAAACAAAAACGAGAATGCAATACCTTGGGTTGCCTCCCAAGAAGCGCTTTGTTTAAGGTCCGTAGCTAGACCAAATTCGCACTTATTCGAGTGCGGTAGGCGCAAACTCCTCAGCTTGGAGTTCCGGCGTATACTTCTTGAGTCGTTGGCCGTTCACCTTAAAACTTCCGCTAGCTTCACCCCATACTTCAACTGCACCATGGGGGAAAATGCGCTTAATTAGAAAAGGTCCATTCCAACGAGATTTAAGCTTACCTGGAAAGAGGCGAAGTCTTGAATTGAAGAGGAGAACTTGATCTCCTTCTTTGAAGTCCTTTGGAATGATATGCTTATCATGCCAACGCTTTGCTCTTTCCTTGTAGATTTTAGCGTTTTCGTAGGCGTTCAAACGGAGTTCATCCAGCTTGTTGATGTCTAGGAGACACTTCTCTCCTGCTTCCTTCATGCCAAAATTCAGCCATTTGATAGCCCAAAACGCTTTGTGTTCCAGCTCTACCGGCAAATGACAAGACTTCCCATACACAAGGTTGTATGGTGTGGTTCCTATGGGGGTCTTGTACGCAGTCCGGTACGCCCATAATGCATCATCTAGTTTCAAGGACCAATCCTTCCTAGTCCTCGAAACTGTCTTCTCTAGAATTCCCTTGATCTCCCTATTTGAGATCTCAACTTGTCCACTCGTTTGTGGATGGTAAGGGGTAGCGATCTTGTGAGTAACCCCATACTTGGCTAGAAGAGCTTCAAAGCGACGGGCTATGAAGTGAGAACCTCCATCACTAATGATCGTCCTTGGTGTCCCGAATCGTGGAAAAATGGTCTTGTTGAAGAACTTAACCACCACCATGGCATCATTTGTGGGAGAGGCAATTGCTTCCACCCATCTAGAAACGTAGTCTACCGCCAATAATATGTATTGGTTTCCACAAGAAGATGGGAATGGTCCCATGAAATCGACTCCCCAAACGTCGAAAATCTCCACCTCTTGGATGTTGTTGAGGGGCATCTCGTTCCTTCTAGAAATATTGCCTGTTCTTTGACAAGCATCGCAACAAGAGACAAAGGATTGCACATCTCTAAATAAGGTAGGCCAATAGAATCCAAATTGCAATACCTTTGCGCTAGTCTTGTTCGAACTAGCGTGTCCTCCACAGGGTAGTGAATGACAATGGCGGATGACACTTTGCATCTCATCTTCCGGCACACATCGCTGAATGATGCCATCCGGACCTCTCTTGAAGAGGAGAGGCTCGTTCCAATAGTATTCCCGGACGTCTTTAAAGAACTTCTTCCTTTGTGCGTAGGATAGTCCGGGCGGTATCTCCTGGCAAACCAAATAGTTAACAAAATCAGCAAACCATGGTTCGTTACCTTTGGAGATCTCGTTGATGCACTCCTCTATGATGTGTAGGTGCTCGTCTGGAAATGAGTCATCGATGGGTAGATGGTCGTCCTCTAAATGTGTGAGGCGACTCAAATGATCCGCAACAGAATTTTCCGAGCCTTTCTTGTCGCGGATCTCAAGATCGAATTCTTGTAGGAGAAGAATCCATCTAATTAGCCTCGGCTTCGTATCTTTCTTTGCAAGGAGGTACCGGATCGCAGCATGATCCGTGTAGACAATCACCTTTGCACCTACAAGATAAGAGCGAAACTTGTCAATAGCGTAGACAATGGCTAGAAATTCTTTTTCCGTAGTGGCGTAGTTGAGCTGAGCTTCGTCTAGCGTCTTGCTAGCGTAGTATATGGCGTGGGTTCGTCCTTCTTTTCGTTGTCCAAGAACAGCTCCAATGGCTATGTCACTAGCATCACACATAATCTCGAAGGGGAGAGTCCAATCCGGAGGTTGGATAATGGGTGCTGAAATTAGAGCTTGCCGGATAGTGTTGAACGCATCTAAACATTCCTGTGAAAACTCAAAAACCGCATTCTTCATCAATAGATTAGTGAGAGGTTTTGATATCTTAGAAAAGTCTTTAATGAAGCGTCTATAAAATCCAGCATGTCCTAGGAAACTTCTTATCCCTTTCACCGAAATTGGGGGAGGAAGTTTCTCTATGGTCTCTATTTTAGCCTTGTCTACCTCTATCCCTCTACTAGAGACTAAGTGACCTAATACGATTCCTTCTTTAACCATGAATTGACACTTTTCCCAATTAAGAACTAGGTTAGTATCTTCACAACGTTGTAAAACGAGAGAAAGGTTAGAAAGGCAATCGTTAAAAGAGGAACCGTATACGGAGAAGTCGTCCATGAAGACTTCCATGATTTCCTCTACGTACTCGGAGAATATGGCCATCATGCACCGTTGAAAGGTGGCTGGGGCGTTGCAAAGTCCGAACGGCATTCTCCTATATGCGAACGTACCCCAAGGGCACGTGAATGTGGTCTTCTCTTGATCATCCGGATGTATCGGAATCTGAAAGAAACCACTATAACCGTCAAGGTAGCAAAAATGTGAGTGTTGTGCTAACCTTTCAAGCATTTGATCAATGAATGGCAATGGAAAGTGATCCTTCCGCGTTGCGTTGTTGAGCTTGCGGTAGTCTATGCACATTCGCCATCCAGTCACGGTTCGGGTAGGAATGAGTTCGTTGTTCTTGTTGGTGATGACCGTCATTCCTCCCTTCTTTGGAACTACTTGAACTGGACTCACCCACTTGCTATCGGAGATAGGATAGATGATACCTGCATCAAGAAGTTTAAGAATTTCCTTCTTGACAACCTCCTTCATGGTCGGATTCAACCGCCTTTGAGGTTGTCTTGAAGTTCTAAAGTCCTCCTCCATTAGTATCTTGTGCATGCATAAGGAGGGTTTAATTCCTACTAAGTCCTCAATAGTATAACCTATGGCTTTTCTATGTCTCCTAAGGACAATCATGAGCTGTTCATGTTCATCTATGCTTAATTCGGAGCTAACGATAACCGGAAAGGTAGAATTAGATCCAAGAAAAGCGTACCTTAGATGAGTAGGAAGTGGTTTGAGTTCCATCACTTTCGGAGTTTCCAATGATCCTTGAGGAGCTTCCGATGTTTCCTTAGAAGTTTCTAAGGATGTTGAATGGGTTGGAGAAGAATTAGAGGAAGTTGAAGAAGTATGCCGATCACCTTCTTCCACGGTCAAAATTACGGTCTCCTCTTGTGTTCCACGGCCGTAATATCCTCTGGAATGGAGATCGATTTTAGTTGTGAAATCCACGGTCGTGGAATACAGGGTATGACCGTGGATTCTTACATTCTCAGCCTCATCGTGGAGTTTCTCAAACTCCTCTTCATGGATCTCCTCTTGTGCTTCTAAGGCTTCAATTTCCTCTTTGCACTCTTCTTCTTCCCCTTCATTGGTTAGACTCATAGTGATAACCTTTTGTAAAGGATCGTTAAAGAGAATCGCACTTACCTCCTCCCTAGACAAACCCTCTTCGTCTTGGATATCGTAGATATCCTCGTCAAAGATTGGCTCCTTCACTAGAGTGGAAATGACGAACTCTACTTTCTCTTCTCCAATATCAAAAGCGAGTCTTCCATTCTTGCAATCGACCATGCAGCCGGAAGTTGCAAGAAACGGTCTTCCGAGTATAATCGGGACCGGACTATCTGCAGGAATGTCAAGCACGACAAAATCAATGGGAACAAAGAATTTACCTAGCTTGACCGGGACGTCTTCTACAATGCCGACGGGGCGAGTGATGGATCGATCCGCCATGTATAACGTCATCTTTACTGGTTTAGGGTCGCCTAAACCGATCTTCCTACATAATGCAAGTGGTATGATGCTCACACTTGCTCCCAAGTCACATAATGCGTCGTATGTGACGTCTCCCACTCCAATGGGAATGCAAAATGACCCTGGATCCTTCAACTTTGGGGGCATTTTCTCTTTCATGGTCTTGATGAGATCCGAAGAATCCGAACTCATCTTGACCTCTCCGAAGTCTTCTAGCTTCCTCTTGTTGGAAAGGAGCTCTTTCAAGAACTTGCCGTAAGCTGGCATACCTACAATAGCATCAATGAAAGGTATATTAATATGCAGCTTACTCATGAGTTCTATGAACTTACCGAATTGTTTATCTAGGCGCGCTCGCGCTCTAGATTGAGGGAACGGTAGGGGAGGTTTGTAAGCTGGAGGAGGAACATGGACATCTTCCTTCTCCTTCCCCTTTCCTTTGTCCTTCTCTACGGGGACTTCAACGAACGTAGGCTGCGGATCGGTGGTAGTCACTCCGCTCCTAGTTGTAATCGCCATTACCCTTCCCTTAGGGTTGTCCTCCGTCTTTCCTGGAAGCTTCCCTTGATTTCTAGGAACTTCCTCCGCATGATCGAACATTTGGTTTTCTAAAACTTTTTGAGCTTTGTCAATCTTAGAAACTCGATCATCAACCTTAATGAGGCGGTTCTCCATCCCTTGAAGCTTTCCCAAGATCGTTTCCAACATGGGATCGGGCTTCTCCTTTCCCGTATTGTTTCCTCCATTAGATGATTGCCCCTGGCTTTTCAAAGGAGTAGAGGAAGAGGAGGGTGGAGTTAGCGAATTGGAATTGGAAGGATAGGAGTTACCGGAATTTTGTTGATTGGAGCGCCAATTGTTGTTGTTTGAACCCCGATTGTTGTTCCAATTGTTGTTCCGGTTGTTGTTGTTTCCATTCCAATTGTTATTCCGGTTATTGTTCCGGTTATTGTTGTTGCGGTTGGTGTTATCACCGCCGTTGTTGTTGCCCAAATAGCCAACATCCTTCTCTTGTTGCTTTGGGAAGTTGGTCTTGATAGTCTCCTTCAACTCCTTGATTTCATTGTTGAGGGAGAAAATCTGATTTTGAGCTTCATGTGTGAGCTTCGCTCCTTGCTCCACACGATTTCCCTCCACTTTCCGGTGGGAATACTTCTCTATGACTCTTGCTTGCTTCTCAATGAAGTCCCAAGCGTCATCTTCTCTCATGTCCATGAACGTTCCGCATGAGAGGGATTGGAGGTTGAATTGCGTTCCCGCATCCAGCCCCTTGTAGTAAATTTCCAGCAAGGCAAGCTTGGATATGCCATGATGAGGGCAATCCAAGAGCAAATCCTGAAACCTTTCCCATGATTGAAACAAACTTTCGTTAGGTCTCATAGAAAAAGCATTAATCTTACCTCTAAGTTCCGCCGTTTTGGAAGGCGGAAAGAATTTGGTGAGAAACTCTGCGGAGAGGTCTTCCCACGTGTCTAGTTTCCCATTAGGAAGAGCTTGGTACCAAGATAACGCTTTCCCTTTCAAGGAGAAAAAGAAAGGTTCGAGCTTATAACTGTTGGTAGTGGCGCTCTTTGGTCTCATTGTCTCCATCATACACTCAAAGTTTTGCAAGTGTTGGTGTGGAGATTCAGCACTTGTACCGCCAAATTGGTTTTGGCGAACAAGAGTGATAACTTGAGGGTTGAAGCTAAACCCTTGTACATCTTCAGCATCAAAGTTCACACCTAAGCGGCGTGGTTGTTGTGTTGGATCCATCCGTTGGCCAAGAGTTCTTGGCTCATTATCCACACGTTCGACCCTCGCATTCCTTGGTGGGATGCGGCGATTAGCAGCTCCTTGTGGATGGAAAGGATTCATATTGATCGTGGGATCAATCTCTTCTAACGGCGGCATGGAAGAGTCACTATCATCAGCGGATGAGTGGCTTCTTCTTCTAGACCTTGTCCTTCTTCTCGAGGACTTCTTGCCCACCTTATCTTCAAGATCGCTCATCTTTATCTTCATTTGGACGATCATGTCTTGTAGACCGTTAACTTGAGTTTGATGACGATCCATCTCATCCTGGAGGAGATTCTCATTCCATCGGAGTTGAGCTTCCTTCTCCGCCAACTTAGTTTGAAGATCGCTTTCGTTCTCTTGAGCCATCCTCTTTTCCTTGCGTCTTTGTCTCAAGGTTTTCTCTAGCTCTTGATCAAGAGGTAAGAGATCTTCGGTGTTCCTAGACCTGCGCATGCACTCAAAGAAAAATCAAATAACGAGAGCAAGCTCCCAAGCTTGACAACCGGCTACCGAATTCGGCCGAAACCAAATCCCCGGCAACGGCGCCAAAAACTTGTTCGCCCCTAGAGGTGTGTGCAAATAAGCTTTAAATTTATAAAACTAGAATCAAGCAGCGAACCCGCAGTGTACGGATCGAGGTAGCTAAGCAAGAATTCCAGAGTATCGAACACAGGGATTTGGGTGGGAACAAATTCGATTTCAGGTTATCAAGCAATAAATATGAGAGTTTTGCAAATATTGGGAAAACAACAATCCTAAAGATCCGGGTATTCAATTGTGGCAACAGATTCAAGATATACTAATAATATAAAGACAGAGTAGAGATATGCAAAGGTACACTAATGTAAGGTAATCGTACGGTTGAGGTTCCAAAAACCTTATGTAACTCACCTAAAAGATACTCCTTATACAGGTTGTTGAGGCTCAATATAAAGAGGTTCTAAAAGCAAGGATTAGTATCAAATACCCAAACCTATAATCTAAAGGTCAAGACTAACTTATCCGATTGAGGTTGTTGAGGCTCACAATCGAGGTAGAGGTTGTTGAGGCTTCACTACCACCTAGAAAAGACAAGTCTAAGCTAAGCTAAAGCAAATCTTTAACTTTGGATTAAGGTAAAAGCAAGCTCGTAAACTCATGGAAATTACGGTTGGATCTTGAGATTCCACGGCCGTGGAACTCAAGAACAACCCGTAATTTAGGGTTGTCGGTGATAATTCTCTAACTCTCAGGGTCTAATCTGTTTGCGATCGATCTATCATCATCTAAGCCACAACTATCAACCCTTCACCTTAGAATTGTTAAGGGTTTTTAGCCAATAACAGTCATTTGATATCAATTCAAGATTTATAAGATAAAAGATGGGAACTTTCAAGAACTTTCAATAATCTTCGAACGAATCTCCGAATCTCAATCAAGAACAAATGTTTATCAAAAGATTCAATTCGGAATAAATAATAACAATCTTAGGAAAGAAAGGAAACGGGATGTCAATCCGATCCTAAATCAAACCTAAGCAAGAAGAGGAGTTCTCTTGCAAAATCCTCCAAGAACTTCGATCTTCCTCAACGCGAAGATCGCTAACAGCAATTCTCCAATCACGAACTTTGATCTTCAATGAGATCTCCCAAAATCACCTCCAAGAATGAAGGTTTGTGTGTTACTAAGCTTGCGTTCTTGCCGCTAAGCCTAGGGTTTGAAGGGTCGTAAGATAGATAACGAGGTAAAGCGAGGTGACGGAATCTTGCTTCATCCGTCCTTTTTATAATGCAGGGCAAAACGTCGGCCCGGCCCGATCTTCAAAAGATCATGGCTTCGAAACGTGGCGAAAGGATTCGCCAAGATCACGGTCGTGGAAGATTCCACGACCGTAATTCTGAGGCGTGGAAACTTATACGGGTAGCTTCCACGGCCGTAATATCCCCTGGAATGAACATCGAATTCTGCATCACAATCCACGGCCGTAATCTAGGGTCAAACCGTGATTTTTGCCTTCATTCGTGCATTCTTCAATCTAATACTCCAAATTGCTTCCAAAAGGTGTCCTTGATCTAGAGGTACATCAACTCAACTCTCCTTCGCTCGATTTCGTTCGGAAATAGCTCCAAATCACCTATAATCAACATAGAACTCGTGTAGACATCCATATCGACAATATAGGTAATACTAGCTCATATATGCATAAAGCTCCATCAAAGACTATCAATATGAATCAAATACGATTAGAAAACGTGCCTAAAATATCACAATATTTCATGCTAACAAATAACCCCATACTTAACACTTGCTTGTCCCTAAGCAAGGTCTTTCAAAAAGCTTTAAACAAGAGTTAGGATGAAATATGTGTACCTTCTTTTGGATGAATGTGACTTCTAAGAAATAGATCATTCTCAAACCTTGCTTCAATCGTTCATCAAACTTTCACACACTCAATTAGAGAGTAAAAGGCAAAGAA